>CM022951.1:33009140-33270807 GCA_012931725.1 Litsea cubeba
ACTAGCTTTATTACAGTCATTAATCCATTTCTTTGGACGGCCCAATCAGAAGCAAGCATTTGGGAGTTACAAGTCAAGAGATTCATGGCATTTAACCCATGAAACTCCTCCCATCATGGCGATTAAAGGCGATTAAATGCCCTCAATCTCCTCCGGCCAATCAGAAGCCAAGAAAAAGGAGTTACAAAATAAACAATTCAATTTTGTAACTCCTCCCATTATGTGGCTTAATGACATTAAAAGCCCATAAGCTCTCCTAAATGGCTACCAAGAGCCTATAAATAGGAGAGCACTCCAAAGGAATCCAGATCATGGGAAAAACACACAACAAACATCAGACAGCAGTCAGAAATCCAGAGAAAAGAAAAAGAGAGAAAACTCTGCGGAAGTTCTACACCGGCCACCGCAACAAGGTGACAAAAGTCCCTTGGGGGGTACCCCCCCCCCAAGGTCCTTGCCTTCTCCTCCTGCCTCCAATGGCTTAGATATGGCTTTTCAGCCCGTCTACTCGGTTTTTTATTGGACATAGGACCTTCCTTTGGTCTTTGTCTTCTAAAAACCTGAGGTTATAGCCAAGCCAAGCGAATCAATAGCATCCTCTGTTCTCATCTGCATGGATGATGGCGAAGCCCACATATGGCTTGCGACCGTCAATCTAAACGAGTCCCCCACAATCTCCTGAGAAGTTAGATCCTCCTTTTCTTGCTTTTCATTGTAGTTTGTATTTTTTTCAAAAGAGACAAAAATCACAATTCTTGTCTTTCATTGTTGATAAGGATTGTAAATCGGCTATAAACGCCAAAATCGGCGATAAACGCCAAAGTTGGCTATAAACGCCAAAATCGGCTATAAATGCCAAAAAAATCGCCTTTCACGGCAAATCAAGAAAATATCTCTTTTCTTAAATATATGTGCAATGGAAAACTTGAAAGAAGTTGATTTCCTTTTTACTTGCGAAGGTTGATCTCCGGATCACCACTTGCAATTCCAAGTAAAATAGAAAATCTGGCACACCCACAAAAAAAAGAAATGTTGATGCACGCCCTTTTGCCCCCCGGTTACGAAAGGGTCGGAACCAAACGGACTCCCACGTCCGCCGACCTCGGTAGGAACCCGGGCATCGGGAGCGCGGTCCATCAGCAGCTAATAGACCAACATCAATCTCAATCATGTATGCAAACCCGAAGGTCAAAGAATAACCACAAGCCAATCCTAAAGTCAAACATAAGGTCTCATACCTAATAACCATAAGAATCTCTAAATAGATAAAAAGTCAACACATCCTTTCTCGATCAATGGTGCATAGACCCAATTAAGGGTTTTCCAATAAAGATGGGTTGAGCCTAAATCCACTAGGATTTCCCCGAGGTGACACAAAGCACTAAACTCCACGTTAGTAATATACCGTATACCCGGACGATATTTACTTGGTCCAATTATCCAATTAATAAAGTTCAAAAATATAAATTTAACGCATTAAAATCAAAGATATTATTTGATATTAATTTGTAAATAATAATAATAAAAATAATCATCTTAATTTATAATTTTAGAAAACCCGAGGTGTCCATCTAAAATATTGTCCACATTCACAATAAACAAAAGGGTCTAAATTGAATTTATAAAACAACTGGGCCCTTTTTTTTAAAAAAGACAAATACTTATCTCACCTGGACTCTTTTTCCAAAAACCAAGTCTAAGGCAACAATCCCATATTTATCCAACACAGAACCCTTTTCTTTTAATCCATGTACAAGTTGAAAGTAATACACAGAACCCTTTTTTCACAAGTTGAAAAACCGTACCACACATAACCCTTTTCACAAGTTGAAAACCGTACCACACATAACCTTTTTTTTATTATTTCAATTCATGTACAAGTTGAAGGTAACACACAGATGACAGAACCCTTTTCTTTCACATAGCCTGACGCCTGTCATAATATGATGCTAGGATAGTGGGCCCCACTGATCAATACCAGTGATCAACCTCACAAGCATATATCGCCCAGGCATGTCCGGCCCTTTGATCGGACCAGATCTGATCAGGTCTCTCCACGGGCCCCACATCAAGATTAAATAAAAGAAAGTAGAGTAAATCAAACCTTAGTGAATAAAAATGGGTTTCTACATGCATCTAACACTAGAATCAAAGAGAGACACAAGCATTAAATTTACAAATTATGGTTAAGTACTTGCCTTTCACCGGGGTTTGAAGAAAAAGCAACAGATCCTAACCAATACCCAATTGGAGATTACCGGGGCACTCGATCACAATCCTAACACCAATCTGACATAAGAGATTGGAAAGAAATGCCCAGATGAGCAGATCTATTATAACCCTACCCAAAACCTAACATTGGAAAGAAGAAGAAGATAACCCAAGAGTACAGATTTACTCCTAATGGTTTGAGGAGAAGGTTACCTGAGATAAGAAAGTTGAATCAGGAATGATTGTATCCTCTAATCTTGATTCTGATGGCTGTATTCTAAAGTTGCAGAGGCTTGGGAAGTTGAGAGAGGAAGAAGGCGAGGAAGAAGAACCGAGAGGAGTTGCAGAGATTAGTGGGGAGAGATAAGGACGAGCGTTTAAAATAGGGATTAGGTTAATGGGCTTAAGTTATTGGGTCGGGTCAAACTGCGGGTCAGGTCATCTACCCATCAACCCAACTCACCAATCCACACATCTAATCTAACGCGTGCCCCACTTAATCTTAACCACTTAAATAACTAAAATACATTCAATTAAAATAATACTAATATTCTAATTAAAATATAATAAAATATTTATAAAAAAAAGTGGGACCGAGATCTTACACAGTGCAAGGATCGCGAGGCGAAATAGTATTTCTTGTATCCTGCATGGCACACAAAAAATGTTATAATAACTCATTTAGAGGGAGTTGATTAATTTCTAAGGTTGGCTTCTATTGGGAATTCGACAAAGTCAAAAATTCGAGTAGCACAACTATTATTTTGCAACATAAAAGGAATAGTAAGGAAAATAAATAATATAAAGCAGTAAAAACATAAACTTAAAATACAGTTTGAATAGTTGGTAAGTCACATATTAAGTTAGTGGAAATTAAGTTCAACGCACGCAGTTGTTAGTGAGAGTAACATTGTGCTAGTTACATATGTTACTATTATGAAAAAGACTAATTGAAAAAATAATTTTATAGGAGCAAGTTCTTATTGT
Source organism: Litsea cubeba (assembly GCA_012931725.1). Classification (NCBI taxonomy): domain Eukaryota; kingdom Viridiplantae; phylum Streptophyta; class Magnoliopsida; order Laurales; family Lauraceae; genus Litsea; species Litsea cubeba. The sequence continues at coordinate 33,012,339 of CM022951.1, forward strand.
ATCTGTTTGAGTTCCTAGATGAATAAAGGTAACGTTTTATTCTTCCATGATAAGAAAAAAAGGTATTTTAGCTATAATAACATATTATAGGATGCTAACATATGCTTGTATTTGAATTTCATAATAAGAATGTAGAAAACATTTGTTCTGATTGATCTACGAGCATATCCATTTATGTCAAAAAATAGTTAGTGAAATAGATGACAGCAATTTCAATATGATTAAATCAAATAAACGCAATTAAAAAAATTAAATATAAAAATTATAAGTTACATAAAAGCCTAAAACGAACTTATAAGCAATATAATAGAAATAAATGTTGCTGAACTACAAAGAACAATCCTGTTATGTAGTTAATTTAGTAGCTCAAAATGATTAAATTGGCCACATTTTCCACATGTTATGGAATGATGTTGACTAATATAAGAAAATAAGGGATTTTTACCAAAAAAGTGTTCCTATACTTGTATTATACAGATTTAGTGTGAAATACACGGTAATGCCCATTTTGATATTCGTAAGCGGATTTTTGACACATTTACCCTTCCCTCTTCGAACGACATCGTCATCTACTTTGAAAATTCCCCACAAACGAAAACCCTTCCTGCTCAACCAACATCACTGTCTGCGATTCTTCTGCTCTCTCGACCCGACCGAGCACGAAGGAGAAGGAGAAGAAGAAGAGAAGCGGAGAGACATGAAGGAGGAGGAGCAAGATCTATACATACATATCCTTGAGAAGATCTTCCAACAAGTAGAAGTAGAAGAAGAAGAAGAAGAAAGAACAAGGGTAACCGATGACCTCTGCCTGAGTCCATTTCCTCCTTCGTCGCTCAAAACACTTCAAGCCCCAACTCACTAGCTAACAAGGACAGGAAAATGGCCACAGCAGAGCAACTCGTGCTTGAACTCAGCGACCCCAACCTGAGGGCAAATGCCCTCCTTGATCTCTCCAAGGTCTTTGTTTCTTCCTTCCTTTCTTCCTTTTCTAATCGAAATCTGGGATTTCTTCGGTTCTCGTTTGATGGGGTGGTTTCAAAATGAAATCTTTTCATTTGGAGCTAGATGGGATTGGGTATTTTCATATCTATTCAAACGGAGTTGATGTTGTTGTTCAGCCACATTTTGGGGGGGTTTGTAATGGTGGTTGGATATTTGTTGGTAAAGGAAGAATATTTGTTGATAAAGGAAGAATCTTGCAGGTTGATTTGAATTCCTCGGGTCATTTGATGGGGTGGTTTAAAAATGGGAATTTTCATTTGGGGTTTGATGGGTTAGGGTATTTTTGGACTGATTCACAAGGAGTCGATGTTGTTCGGCCACATTTTGGTTTTTTTTAAATAGTATCAGACGTAGTGAATACATTGTGTCGTTGGATGCTTTAGCACAATATTCCTTTTATGGTTATGATATCAAATTATGGTTTGTTTATTTATGAGATTTATATGGATGAATCATGAACTTAGAGGCTTTTTTGTTTTCAATTTGTTTTTTAGAAAAAAGGGAGTTGTTTCAAGACCTTGCTCCAATGTTATGGCATTCTTTTGGCACTATTGCTGCTCTCTTACAGGTTTGCTTTCTTTCTCATTGCTCCTCCAGATTTGAAAAAAAGAGGATATTCTATAATGTAACGTAGAAGTGATGGCCATTGTAATTATTTTCTTGCTGCAGTTGTTATCATAACTATTACTAATGAAACTTGATATTTTCAAATCCAATGGCATGTTTGTAGTTGACACTTTTCCCTGTAGTTGTTATGAAGCGAGTTGTTTCTTGCGCTTAAGTCATTTTCTTATCATTGAGAAAGTTTGAAATTTTGTTAGCGTTCACTCCCAAACTCTATATACAATGCAATTTTTCTCAAAACAAGAAGTTGTTGTACATTTTTCTTTATACAATAAGGATTCATGTTTCAATGTATTGAGGCAAACCAAGAAAATCATGTGTTGTTCTCCTGTTTATGAAACTTGACTGTGTTTGCATTACTGTCTGCCTATACATTTAATCTTCCCATAATTCTAAGTTATTATTTGATCATCACATGGGCTCAAGAGCCTTTGAACTACCAGGCCATGCTATGATGTTTTTTATACTGTACACTATTCTTTATTAGGGCATGGATTTCAAAGGCAATGGAGCCCACATCTACTTATCTTAGTGTCCATTGATTTATATTGCAAAAGATTTCTATTTTCAGTGTCCATTGATTTATATTGCAAAAGATTTCTATTTTCACTAAGATAAGTAGATGTGGGCTCCATTGCCTTTGAAATCATACTCTTGTAATGTATTGGCATGGTTACGGGGAGATGAGCTTTTGAAAGAAAAAAATTTATATAAAGGGTGCCTTCTACATGCTTGTATAACAGAGAATAAAAGTTCGGGGAAATTGAAGAGAAAATGCATTTCAAGAATGTGGAAACAGCTCTAGATAAACAAGCGCCCATTTTGTATCCCATCCACATGCATATGGAAAGGCCCACACCAATTTGATATTGAGTTCTAAAAAACCACCATCTTGATCTGTTTTGCTCATTTGCAATTTGCATGATACTGTTGGACTGGTTATCTAAGGGTCATTTTGGATGATGAGAAGAAGTTGATTAATTGATAGAGAAATGGAGAAAGCTGTCCTCTGTTCAAAAATTTGTTTTCCTCATTTTCCTTGATAATTTTTCTTTCTTCATTGGTCAATTCTGATTTGGTGTCAGTCAGATACTCACATTCTAACTTCTTGAGATATCTGTATGGTAACTTGTAATTACTTTTGTTAAAATCCTCATCTAAATACCCACCTATTTTAAAGACTATAATAATGTTTGTTCAAATGTTAGTGGGTCATGTCCTATTTTACCATGCACTCAGTGTAAGAAATTCTTTAAAGATGAACCATTAGTAGTAGATGTTGTTGCTCATAATTCAGTTTCTATATTTCATTTCAATAGCACAGTTGCATAAGATGCACACATATTCTAATATGTTATCTATCTACTTCCAGTTCATCCTCTAAAGTATTTTAAAATGGCATCTTGAGGCAGGTACCTTAGTAAGTTATGGTCTTATGTTTATTTGGCAGGTCCCTAAGCTTCTACTGCACAGAATTTTTTCCAATGCCCGGTTCTCTATATGGATTGATGGAAAGCTTGAACTTGTAGTGGATCCATATCAAATTCTAGAAAGGTACATTTTGCAAAAGATCTTTGTTTCCCTACAAACCTTATATGAATTTCATGTATGACCAATATTGTAGTGTTTTACTGATTTAAATGAAAGCAGAACTACCATATGGCCCTAAGAATGTGTTGTAGACACATGTTAAAGAAAGCCCACCTTCCATATATTGGGTTTCACTTTCTCATTGGAAACACCCCCCCTACTCTTTTTTTTTTCCGCTGCTGCTGCTGGTTTTTGTGTGTGCGTTGGGGGTTGGAGCGTAGTGTCGTATTGGTATTTGGTATACCTAACTTATCATAGTCTACCCTTAGGCTATTTTTTTTCTATTAGGGACTGGATTTGATACCCCTTGTGGACTGAGTTTCGGCTAGATTTATTAATTCAATTGCCTTTGGCTTGTGGGCCCTCCAATTTGCATCAGAATGCATGAAGAAAGTAGGGTTGGTAGGTGATTCTTTCAGAAATGAGGAGCATTCTGTGAAATAGATGTATGAAATGTGGAAGGTCGGGTTGGCTACTTGGTTGGTTACAAGATAAGATTTCATGGGGTTTGCATTTTGGATGTCTTAACCGAGTGGGTATGGTGGCTAGCAAGTTTGAACAAAAACCTGTTTGTAGAGTAGTGACTTTTATTTAGATTTGACTGTTACGATTGCGCTCTGTGGACTATCTTTGTTATAATTTTTTTTTTTTTTGTTATTTAAAGTCTCACACATCCATTATTGTGTCTTACCACAACTACTTCTATCTAATCCTAGAATGGTGGTGATCCATAAGCTGCATGCATCAAAGTTTGCAAGCTTTGAGAGGCCATGACAAGATCTTTCTTATGATTGAAGACGTTATCATGACATTGGTCGACAAAGAGGAAGGTGGAAGAAGTATGAAGAATATCAAAATCAAGACAACTCTTTTAAAAGAAGAATACAGCACGTGATGGGAGATGGTGGAAACCAGAGCATTGGAGCCAATGTCAATGACTCTTGATTTGTAAGGGTTTGTGTACATATAAGAATTTCTATAGATATGAGCTGCGCAATATTTTGTGTAAAATTGAGTGATGCTGGCTACACTCATATTTTGAGTGTCTGAATGTAATTTGTATGGATTTTATTCTATTAATATATAATGATGTATGTCGAGCTGTTGTATAGTTTATTTATCAAATGTGCAAGATGTGTTGGGATATTTGCAATTTGGTATTCTTGGTAACCTCCATGAGTCTTTTTAATTGTTTATGTATCTCAATATATAGTCAGGGCTAATCTCGTTTCTGGGAGCAAAAAAAGGAACAAAAAACTCTAAAGATCGTAACGATATCGTTATAAAAAACTTTATAGAAAAAGCCGAGCCTTTTTCCAGAGTGCCCAAAGGTTCGAACCATCATTTTAAGGGTTTGAACCTTCTCTTGCTGCCCTTCCGGAGCCAATTTCCAGAGAGCACAAAGGTTCGAACCCTCAATCGAGAGGGTTCGAACCTTTGGAGCCTGCCCTTTTTGGGATGTCAGTCTCATGATTCGTTAAAAGAGAAACCAATTGAATCTGCTTTAGGAACTGAAAACTGGCAATAAGTGCAAGCGCCCGAATCTTCACACGGTGAACATAGTAAAGAACCAAAATCTTCAATAATTGCAGATGGGATGATCTATAGATGGTTTTTAGGGGGGGGAATCTTTAAGAACTTGAATTCCTACTCATACGAACTTGAATTTTGTGCCCGATATTATTTTTTTATAATGATATCGTTACCAAATTTTATAGTTTCTTCATCCATTTTTTGTGTCCAACAAGAAAATAATGGTGAATTTATATTGAGATGCAGAAACAATAAGAAAGACTCACGATTTCACTCAATATCTAGTTTTCAAGATTTTCTGATAATGATATCGTTACTATTATTTATAGATTCTTCATCTATTTTTTGTATCGAACAACTAAATGACAATGGCTTTATATTGAGAACCATAAAGGTTTGAACCCTAAACAGGGGTTCTCGGACATGTTTTCAAGAAAACAGTAGATCTGAACCCACTTGGTTGAAAAAGTGCACCAGTGCAAACCTAACCAAAGGCGATTGTTTCCGTAAAAAAAAAATACAGATTTAGAGTGTGCCATATGTTCTTTGAAACTCCAAAATTTCAGCCAGAAACTCCATCGGGAAGTGGACTAACCAGTCCCCTAAACGGGGGTACCCGGACATGCTTTCAAGAAAACAGCAAATCTGAACCCACTTGGTTGAAAAAGTGCGCGAGTGCAAAACTAACCAAATGCGATTGTTTTCGCCCAAAAAAATACAGATTTAGAGTGTACCATATGGTCTTTGGAACCCCAGAATTTCAGACAGAAACTCCATCGGGAAGTGGACTAACCAGCCCCCTAAACAGGGGTACTCGGACAAGTAAAAAAAAAAAAAGGTGTTAGCGAATCCCAAAGGTTCGAACCCTTAATGTAAGGGTTCGAACCTTAGTGGTCTCTGGGATTTGGCCCAGAAGGGTTACGAAGCAAAGGTTCGAACCCTTACTGTAAGGGTTCGAACCTTTGGGATTTGCCAATACTTTTTTTTTTTTTAGCTTGCCGAGTACCCCTGTTTAAGGGGTTGGTTAGTCCACTTCCGGATAGAGTTTCTGGCTGATATTCTCGGGTTTCAAAGACCATATGGCACACTCTAAATCTGCACTTTTTTTGGACGGAAACAATTGCGTTTGGTTAGTTTTGCACTCGCGCATTTTTTCAACCAAGTGGGTTCAGATCTGTTGTTTTCTTGAAAACATGTCCGAGTACTCCTGTTTAGGGGGCTAGTTAGTCCACTTCCGGATGGAGTTTCTGGCTGAAATTTTGGGGTTTCAAAGACCATATGGCACACTCTAAATATGCACTTTTTTGGATGGAAACAATCGTGTTTGGATAGTTTTGCACTCACGCACTTTTTCAACCAAGTGGGTTCATGAAAGAGAGTTTCTGTCCAAATTGATTCTATACTACTGAAGTATCTTCTAATTGGGGAGAGTCTAAGAAGTCCTTATAGAAGTGTATATAGTAATGAATGTATATGTCCATTTTCTGCTATGTTTTGAATGTTCGTATTGTTCGTATTGTATATAGCATTGGAACGAGGAACTTTTATGCTTCAATAGAACTATGGAGACCCATAAATATTGGAACCTTCAAGTTACTACCTCAATGTGCCAAATTCTAGAAAGCCAGAAGGTTCGAGCCCTCGTTATGAGGGTTCGAACCTTCACTTGACTGCCTTTCTGGGCCAAATTCCAGGGAGCCCGACGGTTCAAACTATACCTATTAGAAAAATGCATTTCTGAGCCAAATCCGTGAGCCTTTCCCTCTGTTTATGCACCCCATTATAAAGTCATTGTCATTTTATTGTTGGAGACAAAATATGGGCGAAGAACCTATAAATAATTGTAATGATATCATTATCAGAAAATTTTTGAAAACTAGATTTTGAGTGAAATCGTGAGTCTTTCTTATTGTTTATGCATCTCAATATAAAGTCACCATTATTTTCTTGTTGGACACAAAAAATGGATGAATAAATTATAAATGATGGTAACGATATCGTTATCAAAATAATGTCGAGCACAAATTTAAGTTCGTATGAGTAGGAATTCAAGTTTATATAATATTGGGCCTATGATTTTATCTTAATACGCTGATTTATCCCCTATTCTTTTGTTTCCTAATCATATTTTTTATGGTCGGTGAGAGATGACACCCATCATGTCTTTGTAATTTTGTACTGTGATGTTCCACCTTTTTTTTACTAATTTTGTCTGTGTATGCAAACACTCTTTCTTAGTGTATGTGTGTATGCAAACCCTTGGTTGACCACTTGCATGTAGTTAGTGTGGTTGTCTCCATTCTTCTTTGACCTGTTTCCTTTTTTTGAGTTTAAGTCCATAGAATATGTACTGTTGGAAACCATTGGGTGGCCACTTTTAAGTGATTATTGTGTGTGCAAGCTATCATTCAAGAGAAGATATCGTGAACTTCACTGGATTTATTTAAATGTAATGGTGAAATTAATTCTCATCCTCTTCTTTATTTAGAACTGTAAGATCCGCTCATCCTTATACATGAGAAGAAAATCTAGAGAAAAATGTAGTGGTGAAAGTACTTCTCATCCTCTACTTTATTTAAACTGGTACCGGTTTCTGTCATCAGCTGAAAGCTATCTTTATCAATAGAAAAAGCTGGCAGTCTAACATTTCACTTTTGAGAAAATGGCTCAGGTTGTGCAGGACTTGAAGGTTCGAACCCTCATCTTGAGGGTTTAAACCATTGGTCTGTCTAGAACCTTTTTATAGCTTTTGCGCCCATTTTTTGTACAGGACTCGGCCATCCATTATTGTTTCAATTTCAGTAGCTGGATGCAAAAGTCAAAAAGCACCCTTTATTTACATGCCTTTCCAATACAATTCCTTGGATACATCTGAAACTCCAATGCAGTGTGGACATTCATTCAAATAGGTCCATCATTTAAAACAGGTCACAATTATTATAAGAATTCATAATCATTTGAATTCCAGAAAAATAAATAAGATCACAAATTCAGATTTCACATTCAGAGTACTCATTTAGATTGACACCTATCAGGAACATTCAGATTTCATTGGGAAAAAACCACCATTCCACCATCCACCATTCAGAAAAAAAAAATTTCATTCCACCACCCACCATTTCAACATTCAACAGCTTTAATCTAGGAAAACTTTCTTTAGTACAAGTTTCAATTACAAATGTAGTATTCCAACATCCCAACATCATTATAACATCATTACATTCCAACACTAACATCCAAACATGTCTTTACAAGGCATTCAATTATCATAACATCCAAACACCATCACTCCATGTCTATGATGTAAATAACATGAAGATACATAAACAACAATGACTTTATATTGTTGATGTAAATACTCTTTATCTATCACATACCAAATGGCAATGACTTTATATTGAGATACATAAACAACATTAAAGACTCATGTATTTTACCTGGGATTGTATTTTCAAAATATTCTGATAACGATATCGTTACCATTATTTACACCTTCTTTGTCCTTCTCGGGTATCAAACAAGCAACTAGCAAAGAATTTGTATTAAGATACATAAACACTGATGTGCCATCACTAAAAAAATCTTACATGAAAAGAATAAGATGGTATTCTTGTCTAAAAGGGTAAGAATAAGATGGTATTCGCGTCTAAAAGGGTGTTGCTTTCCCCACTTTTGAACTCATCTCACATCACTATAATAATCAGGATTTGGTTTGAATGTGGTAGTGTTGAGAAGACCATAGTTTCTTCTAACTAAGCTTTGTCTGCAATAAGTCTTGGTATCATATTTTGATGCAATGCCCAATTGATCCAAGTACCTGACAGTGAAATACACAATCAAGTCTGAATGAAAGATCTCTTAGACCCCAAAAACCACAAAATGATCAAAATGACTAATGGCCAGGAACGTGTAAATTCCTGGTTTTAGAGGATGCATTTACACTGAATTTTATAGAAGCATTGACCATTATTTTCCAAAACATTAAAATTGTGTTACTAGTATGGCATTCTTAAAAATCATCAAAAGAAAAAGGTGTGGCAATTGCAGTTTGACTACTCTCAGATGATGATAATGATTATTTTTTGCTACAAGAAGTCATACTTGAATGCTAGTTTGCCTCAGCTCAATATTGAAGGGAGGTGGTTCTCCACTTATATGTCCAATTATATAAACAAGTTCATTTTCTTTAAGATGGCAGGCAGCAATTTGTGCCAAATCACCTTCAAAGACCATTGGAATCCTGGTTTAGAGAGAGAGAGAGAGAGATAGAGGGAAATCCACAAATAAATAGAGATCTGAGCAAAAGTAATCAGATAAAGAAGATGAACGCATTAAGCATCTATGTTTTCAAGCAATTTAAAGAAGCTTAGGGTCTTTAAATGAGAAGTGGACAAAACAGAGGCTAAGGAAAATGTCCACGGATCAAATTTGACAATTGCATTTTGAAGAATGATTTAATACAAAATATATATTACTTCTAACACTTCTTTCATCATTGATCTTCAATGCCTCAGTACATACATCTAATAAGACCCAATTAGGTTGATTTTGGGATATCCCGTATCCATACACAGGTCCTGGGACTCTCTCTCTCTCTCTCTCTCTCTCTCTCTCTCTCTCTCTCCTCTCTCTCTCTCTCTCTCTCTCTCTCTTCTCTCTCTCTCTCTTCTCCATAGTTGTTATCTAATAACACTCATGTCATGTAAATGGTACCAAGAAGAAAACGTTTTAGTATTTGGTCATCTTTGAGTCGAGTTTTACTCAAGCTCAAACTCAATATGCATTGCAAAGTAGAGGTACAACATTGCACGGTTGGGCCTTATTTCTAGTAAAGCCTGCACTCGAGCTTGAGCTTGAGATCAATTAGTACTATCAAGCCAAGCTCAACTTAATTCAAGCCATGCTCATGCTGGGGTTAGCTCAGCTTGGCTATAGATCAAGGTAGCTTGTTTAATGTTCAAGCAAAGCTCAAGTCAAGCTACCTCTTGCTCTCAAGTTCACATGCAAACACTATTAGATCCTACAGTTTCAGGGAGAAAATTATAACAAATCACAAGTTTACAAGTACTTGATCAAAAACCAACACTATCACAACAATTTCTACATGAATCTAATCAATCAATGATATGAGATGACATAACAAATTTAGGAACGACAAATAAAAGTTCCACAAACCATGAAACTGACACCTTCATGTAAGAAAATGGAGGAATGACAGACCAATATAACCTCTAGGTAAATTTCCAATATTATGTCATGAGGCAATGTCCAATATTACGACCAACATATTATAAGATAAATGTCTAAACCTGCTGCTTAACCCACCATCAAATCCTTTCGAAATTTCTTTTTTTTCCCTCAACATGTGCCCCGACCTTCAGTTGCCAGCAGCCATTGACCATTGTACAAACTTCATCGATTTTCATTTTTTTTATGGGATCTATGAACTTTCTTTTGAAAGATCAGTTGACTACACCCTGTGTGACCTTGTGGTTGTGTGAGTGAGTACACTTTGATTTTCCAACTTCACTGCATGCAATACCTTAGTCATTCATTAGGAGGGGGTCATCATTAACATGCTCAGGACCAATAACAATAACAAAGATGATCATGCGTGCACACCGAATGTTGGACACTAGTTTTCTTAATCCTGACTGTCAATTTTTATCATACAAAACTTCCCCCTTGATGAAATGGAAAAGCCCAATTTACAGATGGGGTCATATTCACAACATCTCCCACCAGAGCTTCAAAAGACACATCAATCCATATCAGACTATCCCCTTTTTGCCTTTCCCATGATTGAGTTCCAATATCACATTTCCACAGAGAAATTGAAAAAAAAAAAAACCAAAGAATTCACATCTAAAGACAGAATCAACAATAGAAAGAGATAAATAAAAAACAAGAGCAAGTCGCACCATAGCTGCGGAAAGTCAGCCGTCTTCTCCTGCTTCAGTACAGAGACGGCCCATAACCGGCCGTCGGGAGCCACATCGAGCAGGACGGGAATTGCGACGGAGCCAATGAGGTGCACTGAATTGGCGACCTTTGGCTGCCAAGGGATCTCTTCAGGATGCGGCCAGTCGGCGGAAGCCGGCGGAGAGGGTTTGGGCACCGGTGGGGCATCGGTGCCAGCTTCAATAGACCCTTTGGTGTCCGGAGTGGGAATCGGAGATTCGAGTTTGGGTTTCTGATGCCATCCAGGAGGTTTTGTGGCAATTGTAGAGAGATTGGAGGATTGGAAAAGGGAGAGAGAGCAAAAGAGAGATCGATTTTTGGAAATGTAAATGAGCAATCAGAATGTGAAATCCAGAATGAGCTTTTTATAGCTTTTATAGCAGAATGAACAGTGAAGAAGAGATCCAGAATGGAAGAATATTGCTGCTATGCAGAATCTTTAGGGAAGGAAGGAGAACAAATCATTCTGTGGAAATAGGGTTTGATATAAAAGACGATGTCGTTCGATAAGGAAGGGGTAAAACCGTCCAAAATCAACGTACGAATACTAAAATGGGCATTTGAATGTATTTGTATTTAAATTCATATAATACGAGTATAAGGACACTTTTTTGGTAAAAATCCCAAAAAACTTCATTTGGGCAGAAAACTCTCTAGAAATGATGGGTTTTTGAAATGATGCTATAATTTATTTTATTTTTTTAGGAGTTCCTTGGCACCACGTTGTTTGCTATTCTCACCGCATTTCTCTCCACATCAATGTACAAAATAGGTTTTTTAACAGTTTTTTTTTGTTTGCACCCATCAATATACCGAAATCACCCCTTTCATTTACAACTCATCTCATCACTTCTCTTCTCTTCCCACACATCTTCACCATCGTTTTCTCTCATCTCTATTGAAACTTTCATCAGAGAAACTCTTCTTCTATCCATTTCGACCCACATTCTGGCTGGAAGATTAGCTCAGTGAAAGGATACAAGCACATAAGGAAGAAAGGAAGAAGCTATTGTTGTAGTCACCTCCATTTTAGTCAAAGGTATCGCCTTCCTTCTTCCCCATTGTCATTGTGTTATTTTCTCAAATAGGTCATTGTAGCAACTATTGTGTGCATCTTAATATGTTCAAAGGGACATAGTCACACGTCTTATTCGCTCAAAAATGATTTTTCTGCACTAGTTGCAGTTGTTCAATCTTTTTTTTTTCATTGTCGCGATATGTTCGGTTCTGAAACTTCGAACATTACCCAAATGTTCGAATATATAATTTCGAACATTTAAAGAATGTTCGGATTCTAAAGTTCGTGCATTCCAGAAATGTTCGGCACATAATGTTCGAACATTTCAGGAATGTTCGTATATTACATGCCGAACATTTCTGACTTGTTCGAACGCACAGAACCGAACACTTGTAAAAAATTTTAATTTAATCACTCTTTTTCTAATGTTTCAGAAATGGATAGGCCAAGCTGCTCCAGAGTAAGGTCGACGACTTCTAATAGGAGGCGCTGTCGAATAACTGAGGAGGTTGTTGAAGAACCAAGGGAACCGGAATATGATTCGGAAGGAGGTAATGAAGAAAAAGGAGCTCCTGTTGAACAACATTAAGAAGAAGCTGTTGTTGAACAAGAAATAACTACGGGGCCAGAAGATCGTTCTTTGCTGCCCAGTTTCAACACACACATAGCTGCATACATTTGGCATTCACAGGTACGTACTTTTTTTTGTTTTTCTCTTTATGTTACATAAAACTCAATGTAATTGTTACATTCTTCAATAATGTAATATTTTCGGAATGCAGGAACGGGCCTTGCTGAAGTGTTTGAGCCATGGACAGAAAATACCGCACTGGACATTGAATGAGAGAGCAATAGGTTCACAGAGTTAGTGGATAGATCTAATTTGAGTCCACTCATCACAACATCCTACTGCTTTGTTAGTAAGATTCTTGTCTCTTGTTTTGTGGAAAGTGGCAACCTGAAACAAACACTTTCCACATGCCGTTCGGTGAAATGTCCATAAGTCTAGATGATGTTGCCACCATACTTGGGATCCCGGTGACTGGTCGTTCTGTTGCTTATAATGGTAGAATGTCATTTCAAGATGCTCATTCGCTCCTTGTTGACGCTCTGGGGAGTTCATCCAAATGAGGCAAATGATGAGCTGCAGCAGGTTCGGGGCCAATCTGTAAGATTGGAGTGGCTAAGAGGGAGGTTCTCTTCAATAACCGATGAGGATGGAGATGACATGATTGATTGTGCAGTGAGAGCATATCTTCTGTATTTATTAGGCTGCACATTATTCGCGGACAAGAGTGGCACACGTGTGCCAATTATCTATCTGACGTTGTTGACAGACTTGTCAAGTGTCCGTACATATGCATGGGGTGCCGCTGCTCTGGCTTATCGACAGTTGGGATTGGCTACCCGTAAGGAAGTTAAACAGATTGCTGGATATCTTACGCTGCTAGAGGCATGGATTTATGAGCATCTCGAGTGTTTCGCTCCAACGTCCAATATTTTATATGGAGTCACCTAACCCCGAGTGTATCGTTGGCTCACGCGCAGGGAGACTACTGCTCCCCTACAAGCACTGCGAGAGCGGCTTGATTATATGAGTGCAGATGAGGTACTAAAAATCCTTTTTTGATGACTTACTAAAAATTCTCTATAGTATAATGAAATTTCTTATAATTGTTTTGGTCATGCAGGTCACATGGGATCCTTATCGCGATATTAGGTAGCAATATCCATTTAATCAAGTCGCCTTCTACTGTGGGTGCATTAAGTCCATTGACGTTGTTGAGCCCTATCATCCAGATAGGATCCTGAGGCAGTTTGGTAGGGTGCAGACTATTCCTCCACCCCTATTAATCCCAATTCACGCTACACGAGGCCGACTGCAAATGCATATCATATTGCGTATCAATATTTTGATCAAGTATGGGAAAGATGGAATGATCACCTTTTGTCTGGGTTGAATCAAAGCGTTCCAGTTCGACGTCCATCTGATTGTGTACCACAATACATGGCTTGGTACGCACGAGTGTCATGGAGGCTACTTCAAAACCCTAACTTCCAATCAGCTTTTCGCCCACATCCTCGAGATGCACAACCTAGTGCAAACATTGATTATGAGATGGTATGGTTAATTTAGCAATATTTCACATTTTCTTTTTAAATGTTTCGAGTGAATTAATGAATTAAACATCTTACTTGCAGCGCAATGCAGGTGCGCTGTGCATCCTTGATAGAGTCATGGAGAGGGGCCAAGATGGATGGATTGATGACCCACATGGTATATACACTCACGTCGAGCAGGCTACACATGTGCTGCGTGGAATGACCATTGAAGAGGTGGAGCGCACGGTTCGACACCCCACTGCTCGTTCTTACGCACGCATGCACCATAGGGACTGTGCTGATTTCATTTTGGAATATGACCAGTTACTTTAAGACAATCATTTATTTTGTTTACATTTTGGTTACAATGATGGTGTGTTTTTTATGGGTTGGAACATGGTTGTAATCACAATTTTTGGAACATGGTTGTTTACATTTGAAACATGGTTGTAATTACAGTTTTTGGAACATGGTTGCTTACATTTGGAACATGGTTGTAATCACAATTTTGATGAACATGGTTGTACAGACAAAGTTGAAAATATCTAAACTCATATTTCTAAATTAAAAATGTTGTCCATACATGAGATCTTCTGTTAGAGAAATACATGAACTCTGCCAACAATGTGGCTAGAGAAACACATGAAAAAAAATATACAATCTTCTCAATCCAATGAGACAATCTCACAGGTTGCTACATCTAGACTTATAATCTCTTTAAAACACTTGATTCGATCTTCGTATGCTAATTCCCATTGGCTGGCGCAAGGATGACGAAATTCTTTCCACTTATTGGCAATGGGTGGTACAGGATGATCTGGGATCATGAAAACCTACAAAAAAAATAAATAAACCTGTTAATACGTTAACATATTGTAATTAAATAAAAAAAGACAATTTTAGTTTTCAATACCTGAACGAAATGGCAAGAATTAACAAAACCTATCGCTATCTCCAATCGAGTAGATACAGGCAATGGTGGTGACCTTAGAGGAAAAAAGGTTAAACACTGTGCCATGCTAAAGTGAAATAAGACCAAGTTGTAACGAGATGCGACAAGATGCCCCATGTCAGGCATAGTCAACCAATGCTTGTACGAAGGATTATCCTCATAGTAAGATAGTGTCTCAATGAGTTATTCAACTCTGTTTTCCACTCCGTATAACTGCTTGTAATGTTCTACATGGTGCAACAACTCATACAAGAGTTCTCTCCTAACCTGTCTCCATCCATCTTCAGTATGACCAATCAAAGCAGCAATTGTTCTAAAACCATAATTACCATCGGCTGCAACATCTTTGATAAGGCGTATAAAAGGCCTTAATCCTTCTGAGAACTGTGCAATATAAGAACTGACATTTTTAGATATTGTTCTCACAACTCTAGGCTTTTCTTTTTTTCTTTTTGTCTGTTCCAACGGTCCCTTAACCATAATGGGAGAAGGTGAGTGACTGTCCTATGCAAATTGTACCAACTCAAAAGCACTTGGTACCCTTTTGGTGGATGTATCAATCCTAATGCGTGGTCGCCCACGAGTTCGGGACTTTGCTTTTGGTTCTAACAAGAATGTACTGTCAGGCTTTGATAGCTCCCTCATCTTCTTTAAGAGTTGCAGTTTTCTTATTTGATCAAATTCATTGAACCGCTTTTTAAGTAACTCTAACTCCGTCTTACAGTCCAACTCCATATTATAGCTCGAAACGGTACTCGGATTCATGTCAAGATTGACCCAATGTGGATGTATCACTGAAGGGGAATTGGCCGTCCTTCTGAAACATATGTAGCAATCTCATGCGCACATGGTAACCCATGTGTGGAACGGATAATACATCCACATGCAATCTTATCAATTCCAACCAGATTTGATCTCTTAATTTCTGCCAAAATCTTTTCCAAAGCATTTCGTGATATGTTCCCACGAAGCTCTTTAAATTCAGAGGGCTTGAAACTGTGTTGCACTATTGTCTTGCTCTTCTCGAATGAAGCTTTAATACTTGTATACTGTAGTTCAAGCAAGCTGTGAGTTTTTGCCCAATTTGTCTCAAAAGTACCCTGAGATGATCCAAGTTGTCTCTTCAACTGTGAATGTGAAGACTCAGCTCTATATAAACAACATAATAATTATTGATGCATGATATATAAATACGCATAAAGCATCAATTCATCCAAATTAAAGTATAAGCATACCTGTTTAACGTAGTATTCCCAAAATGCATGTATTTATCAACCCACGCAGATACAAATCTCTCCTTGTATTCATCTAACCAACTCTCCTTGACGTACTGAAGTGCTGATAGATATGTTGTGAACTCTTTGTTTAGCTTACGCAGATGATCAATATACTCTTCTTTTGTGGAGGCATGGACCAACATATTCCAATGCAATATAAATCTATCCCACTTCTCCTTGGTCTCGAACAACTTCTTACATTTTGCTAGGACATTCTTATTTATGTGCCATTTGCATAATAGATGCCTTGCATTAGAGAATACGGTGTTGATGGCTTTTAGTAGTGTCAATTCTCTATCTGTGACAATAACATCAGGAAAAGCGTCCTCACCAATGAGAGAACGTAAAACACCCAAAGCCCATGTATAGTTGACTTCGCGTTAGGCTTCCATGTAAGCAAAACACAAAGAGAAAGTCATATCTGTTGAAGTCACTCCTACAATCTCCAGTAAGGGTATGCGATACCGGTTTGTCTTGTAAGTGCAATCCATTATTAAGACATGAGGAAATGAGCGCAACAACTGTATGCTTATTGGATGCGCCCAAACCAAATCAGTAACGTCACTGTCCTCATTGTTCATATGGCATTCAATGTACTTATGCTCTGTCAGCTTTCCCATCAGTTGTTGCATCTGTGTTCTCCCACCCCGCTCAACAACTCTGTGCCTATGACGTGCATTGTAAATGGTTTTTATTGTAGTCACATTTAAGGCACTTCTTTGTTTTAATGTAACCAGAATATCTTTTGGTCGTACCATGCTCTTAGACATATCAACCATCAATTTTGTTTCCTCTTCTGTTAGTCTTCCTGTGAATGAATGACCCTCTAGATACTCTGCAGCAGAGTGATTATGTACACCACATGTAACTTCCAACATCCAATCATCAAAAGTGTCAAGCTTCTTGCCCTTTAATGTAAAAGGGCATCCACATTTCTTCGATCCTGTTGCTTGATCTTCTTTTTAGTAGGCCCCTCGTCTTTGGTCTTACAATGCTTGAATTGGCCACTTCTCTCACATGCTAGGACAACCCTAGCTTTTATTCCAGGCCTTGCTGCATTTGACACCTTTATGACAATGACAAAACCATTTCTTTTACCCACATCACGAGCCCAATTCACTAATGCATCTCGGCTGTGAAATATCTAAACACATAACCATTGAATCAGACATTAGTAACACACAATATGTATATTAAAATTTAAATATAATGCCTTACTTCTTCGGTAGTAAACACATCTGTAAAGTCCATTATATAGGCTGACTGAACTTGGCTTTCTTCTGTGGATGGCTGCACTAAGGAAAAAATGGTATCAGTATCGTTCAGAACAATAAATCCGAATATACACCATATGTTCGACATATAAATTCCGAACATTTGTTTTATGTTCGGAAATAAAGTCTCGAACAAGTCTCATATGTTCGTATAGAAACATTCGAACATATAGTGTATGTTCGGTATCGTTTGTCCGAACATTCCAGAAATGTTCGGTCATATCAGTCCGGACAGAACGCGAACAACTACAATACAGAACTTGAAAAATTTGACAAAAACACTGAAATACTCAACCACACTAACCTTTTCGCTGCTAGTAGGATTAAATGACACGATTTCCTTGTACATTTCCTTGTCCATTGCAATATTTGGTTTGATTCAACTACAACAAAAGAGTTTGATGAGAGCAAGGGGGAAAAGGAAGAAGGAAGAAGGTGAACTGTAGGTGAGTGGTGCAATGCTGTAAAGAGATTGAAGGAAGGAATAATGAGAGTGAAGGAAAAAGGGAAATGTGGGGTGCAATGGGGGAATGAGAATGTGAAACCGGTAGTGAAGAGAGTTAAGTTATTGTGTGAAGAGGGGAGAGATGAGAGATGAGTTATGTGTGTGAAGAGAAATATTTGATTTTCAACATGGTTTATGAGATGTCCATTTTAGTCATTTCACGTAATGATTTTATTGTAAAAAGAAATTGGCATAATAACTGTGGTGGGAAGAGAACTTTTGGTGGTGCCAATAGAACTCCCCTTTTTTTTTTTAAATAACCGAGGGTGGGACGGCCCATTGGGCTGGACTAATCCCTACGGGCCGAGGGAGAGACTTTATTATTTTTGAATTTCCTATTTTATTCAAACAAAAATTACTTCTTGAGAAATTTATGTATCCTGAATTCTATAAGTTTCCTTTTAAAATTCCTAACTAGAATTACATGTTGTTTATGCATTGGGGGTATGTGGCTCACTTTCATAAACTACAACACGATGGCCACTTTTGGGGCCTTGAATGAGACATTTGTGCAGTGTCAAGGATTCCTTGATGGCTTTTCCTTGTTTACTTTTTTTTTTTTCTATTTTTGTGCCATGCTTTTTCATGTGTGAGAGGAAAGTTTTGGACTACTTTCTTCTCTATAAAAGACCATTTTATATGAGAAAAGGAAGGAATTTTTTTCTTATAGCACGGCATAAAAGAAATCTGCAATGCTGCAAAATCCTAGTGTCATGCAAATGCATCCCTGCTTTACTAGAATTTCTGAAATTCATGTCTGCCAATGTTTGGAATTTCCTAATGTTGGATTTTTGAAATGGTGCAAAATCCTATCATTTAAGAATTCCCTATTTCATTTATGCAAGAATTACTATCCGAGAATTTTGTGCATCCTTAATTCTATAAATTTTCTATTTGAATTCCCAACTGGAATTACACCTTGTGTATGCATTAGGGATGCAAACAGGTATTTACTCATCTAGAGGTTTTGCTTTCCTTTTCTTTCTTATGTTAAAATGGGAAAGTGGAATGGGGGAGGTGGGTGGTCAAGGTCTTGAAGGCATAGTAGATGCAGCATGCTATAATTTCTAAAGGTAGACCACAAGGCATGGTAAATGCTTATCGCTAATGTGAAGATTATAATTTCTAAATGTAGGCCCCATGTTGTAATTCCTAAAAGTGAATTAGGATGTGTAGCTCAGCTTTGGGAAGAATTGTCACTGTGCCTACATATATAAATTACATGGGGTCCACCTTTAGGTACCCACCTTCTAAAATATGGCATGTGGGGCACACCTTTAGGAACTACAACGCCGGTGCACTTTTAAAATTTATGCACGTCCTACTTCAAAAAATCATGGATTCCGGCTAAGAAATTGTGGTACATGCCCTCCACCTTTTAGCAATTACAAAATGGAAGACATCTATAGAATTGTGGTGCTTGGGATCCACCCTCAGAAATTATGGCAGGTGGAGGCAAACATTTTAGAAATTACAACTTTAGGTCCACTTTAGCAATTACAAAGTGTGCCCACTTTTTTAAATTTAGAAAGTCAGAAACTTTAAAAAAAGGCAGCCAAAATTTCAGAAAGCTCAAATGTGTGTTAGGATTTAAAAATATTTTTTTTGTGCATATATTCTAAATTTTGCAAAAAATTGGTAAATAAACAAGAAATTTCTAACAGAAATTCTCAGCCGAAAATCCCTGTACAAATTCTTCTATAAAAACATGCCCTTAACCAAAAAGCTAGGACGTTAGCATATGCCCAAACAATACTCAGCATGCCCAACATTCTGGATGAGAAATTGACAACATAGACTAAGATATTTAACATGATGTTCGCTGTTCTGGACCATTTTGTGTTGTGCTGTGGTTACTTCTGTCTGTATATCAATCAAATCTACCAGGGTGGAAAAGGTCAATGGTTGTACCATTTCACCCGTCTTCGATATCCAGCCACATTGAACAAGAAATAGTACACACAGGTAATGGGTTTCATCTAGTCCAGGACATCTGCAGGCAGTGGAATTCCATGAAAAACAAATAAGATGATGGTGTTACCGTCATTTAGTAAATCTAGGAACTTGATCAAAGCATCTAAGTTTTCTCAAGAGGAACTGAAGTAAATGGAATGGTATGAGTGAAACTGCAACCTCCGTATGGATAGAAGGAATGGGACTTCTCCCAAACCAGGTGGACACCCCCCCCCCCCCCCCCCCCCCCCCCCCCCCAAATCGAAGTAAAAGAACAACCAGTCAATGAAGGATTACAGGTTCTCGAAGTAAACATATACCAAAGAAACATTCATCTTGTAAATAACAGCCTAAAACTCGATTGAAATACAATAATTATATACTCAGCACAAACTCATGCATCTTATTATTGTTCGTAAATGAACCAAAAAGAAAAATTAACCCCTTTCCATTAAAATGAAAATATTTCTTCAAGACCTTCATGAGTCCAATCTGATCAGAGAAAGGAACCAACAAGCTCTCTAGATGTTCATTTCTGTTGACCGTAGCGCAATATGCCATAGACATCAACAATGCCAGGAGGAAACACTGGATCTGTTGCACCTCTGACAGCAACCTTTGCTACTGAGGTCACGTTGACAGGTGGTATAAATAGAGGACCAACTAGAGGGACCCGGTTTAGCGGTTTTGCATTTTGTAGAACCTGTAAAGGTTTGGAATGAGTCAATTACAAAATTATATGATCCAGTAGTACAGTCCCAAGCTATAATACATGACCAATCAAAAGAGAAATCATAAATGAAGCCGTTAGTGTGCATAAATAGGTCTGTCATTTTGGGGAACTGTTATTTAAGGAAATGTGGACTACAGAGGATCTAAAAAACATTAACTACTTAGAGGATGCATGAACCCTTTCAGAAGAAACTTCCACCCAAAACCGCATTTACTCTAGGAAAAAAAAACATTTTCTCCCTTTTAGGTAAATTAACACTGCACTTGAAAAGTCCAAAAATTACCATCTCCAATGGTGCCCCTATGACACCCAAAGGTAACTTCATGCTCCCAACTTGGCGAGTCCCATAAATAAAGCCCGGCCTGAGAATTATCCCTGCAGAAAAACATCAACTGTTCTGTAAGGGATATTTATGCAAAAGCCTCCAATTGACTTGTCAAATTTCTATGACACAATATTTCAGAGAATGTATGAAAAAGCAAGGGAGTATTTTATGCAGATCACTAGTTGATAAAGGAGTATGCAAGACTTGTCAGTATCATGGCATCACAGATTGGCACAGTAATTAGTTCGCAGCCACCTTATTTTCACAGGGGACCACAAAATTCGATTTTTGAAGATTTAATTGTATGGGCTTGATAACTACAGTCTACAGTATCCTTAATCTTCAGGAATGCACGAGTGGAGCCCCTGGTTTTGTAATACCTCAGGGGAAAAAAGTTTAAAATGGAGGGGTCTGCAAGCAGATGGTTAGAAACAGAATACAACAACAGATGTCCACTTGCAAGTAGAAAAGGTCAAACATGAGGTGAAAACATTCTTCAGTTCATGGTGGCACCCTCCAGATAGATGTTTCAGATCGCTGAACCATGCCTACATATATATGCATATTATAGCCCTGAAGATATCTTGCACATTCTCCGGTTGAAGATCACATGCTCAGTCTGATGTTGAGAAAAGGATGGTTATACATGCAAAGAGAAGAAGAATGAATGCGACTATATATATGGAATCCAAGGTACTAAGATGATTTTGATACCATGATAAATTTGTTAGTAGGTTAATAAATGCCAAATCAAATATAATAGGGTCTTGTTCAATTGTCCATGAAATTTGAAAGTACTGGTACAGTGGTACTGGTATCTGACAATGGTACCAGAGCATACACAACTATTACAGCATCTTCGGGTTTCTCTTTGTATCTTATATTTTCTAAGGGAATGAAATTCTATATCAAGAAAAGATTGCAAAGTCAAAAGTCAACTTCTAATATTTTGGTACAAAACAAGAAAAAGCTTTTCTGATCAATTTCAGTGAGGCAAGGGGTGGATAGAGATATTACTTGGTAGTTTTTTCTTGTATTTTCTGTTTTGTTTGTGGTGGATGGGGTATAAAGCTTTTATACTTGCCTTTTTGTAGGTTTTGGTTTTCTGTCTGTATTGTTCCCTTCTTTTCAATATAAGTTTTGCTACTAATAAAAGAAAAAAAATTGAAGCAACCTAGTCAAACAAGGACATGCTACTTTCAAAACACGAGAAGGGTAAATTTCATATGTTCAAACAATCAAATCAATGGCAGTGAAAACCAAAACCTACAATCTTCTACATTTTAGTCATCAAGAAGATATCCAAGGTATTTGAAACAATTGTGCCAGACTATGTTTAAATGCAAGGGAAAGAAGAATACCTAAAGTAGCAAATAAGAAGCATCTATGCAATTATACATTTCTAAAAAAAAAAAGTTTAAGGTGAGGCTGTAGTATGCATCGAGCATTTAGAAAGATTTGCTGAATTGCAATAGGCCCATAACTCATTCACCATGCTCACAAATACTTGTACACAATCCAGACAATTAAATCATGGGTGCCATGGTAGAGACGAGCACAGAACAGAATACATACTGATTCAACAATCCAACAATATCAACTGGAAGTTGGAAGGGAAAAAAAAAAGAGTCAGTGTTCATGTTCAATTTCAGATGGTCACAACAATCCAAACAGTCTGAGAATTGGGGTGTGCCCAACCAAACAAGGCCTAGCAATTTGGATATCCTTGATTTGGTTATATTTATGCTCTCATTTGGAGAAGCAAAAACAACTTCCAATTATCCCATGTTCTACAAATCCATTTCTTAATTGTACTACATCCACTACATTGACGTAAACGGGTAGAAAAGTGGTATGTTGTAGATACAGGCGAAAAGCAGCGATTATTTTATAGCCTCAAGGTACCAGTGCTACTTACAGCTAACCTTCATGGACTTCATATTCTACCTCTTTGAAATCTAACTGTTAGCAGTATTTTAATCAATGTTACGAAATTCGGTTTGTTATGGCTGAAAATTCTGAATAATTTCGGTTTGCTCGCTCTATCAAAACGAACAGGACCCCTATAATTATTCATCCCAGAATTCATTCCAATTCATCCGATTCGGTCCGAATTTCATAATTTCAGCCAATTGGCCCAATTATTCGTCCCAGCATGTAGGTTTGTTAGATATCGCGATCACTGAGAGGGGGGGGTGAATCAGTGATTCTTTAAAACCAGGTCCGATTTAACAACAAAAGCAAATCAAATCACACAA
This sequence comes from Litsea cubeba, assembly GCA_012931725.1. Taxonomy (NCBI): domain Eukaryota; kingdom Viridiplantae; phylum Streptophyta; class Magnoliopsida; order Laurales; family Lauraceae; genus Litsea; species Litsea cubeba. The sequence continues at coordinate 33,035,447 of CM022951.1, forward strand.
TGACACCAGATTTAACGTGGTTCACCGAAAGGCTACGTCCACGGTTCAAAGACTGTCCGAACACCAATCCGGGACAGATCTGAATCTATTTAGTCGCACTAACGACAAAGAGCACCAACCCTTAGTTTCAGATAGCACCAACTATCTAGGAAGCACCTACTCCCTTAGGTTTCAGATAGCACGACATCTCAAATTCTTTCTTCATCTCTTCAGCAAAATTCCTGCACATTTCCTCATCATTGCCACCAAAGATTATGTCATCGACATAAACAATGACAACCAGCTGTTTGCTCAACTCTGTTTTGACATAAAGATTGCTATCAACCAATCCTTTTCCAAAACCGATCTTGCGGAGATATAGGTCCAGCCTTGCATACCACGCCCTTGGCGCTTGTTTCAGCCCATAAAGAGCCTTTTTCAACTTGCACACTAGGTCTGAATTTTTGCTAATAAGAAAACCATCAGGTTGCTCAATGTAGACCTCTTCTTCAAGTAATCCATTCAAGAAGGCTGACTTTACATCCATCTGAAATACCTTGAAGGTTTTGTATGCAGCCAATGCAAGAAACATACGAATGGCTTCCAGACGAGCCACCGGTGCAAAGGTCTCTTCAAAATCTATGCCTTCAACTTGAGCATAGCCTTTACAAACCAACCTTGCTTTGTTTCGTATGACCTGACCATCTTCATTCAGCTTATTCCGAAAGACCCATTTAGTACCAATAACATTCTTATCGGTAGGTCTAGAAACTAGTTCCCATGTGGAGTTCTTCTCAATTTGCTCCAACTCCTCATGCATAGCTTTTAACCAACTTTCATCGAGACTGGCTTCAACCACAGTCTTGGGTTCAATGGTGGACACAAGTGAGTAATTGCTAACTACACTTTGTCTTGTTTTAACACCGACCTCAGGATCTCCAATGATTTGATCCTTAGGGTGTTGCTCTACCCAAGTGCTTTTCTTTCTAGGTGTAGCATTCTCTGAGTTATCAGAATCATTAGGTTTAGCTACTTCATCATCAATCCCACTCGAGTCCTCATAGACTGGACTGTCATAATAAGTTCCATTCTTGGATTCATGGTTTTCATCAATTCTAACATCAGCACTTTCTATGATTTTTCTGGTCCTTTTGTTAAGACATCTGTAAGCCTTACTAGATGAGGAATAACCCAGAAATATACCTTCATCAGCTCTTTCATCAAATTTGCCCGGATTTTGTTCAAGACGCTTGATGTAACACTTGCTACCGAAGACTCTGAAGTGCTTGACTGTTGCTTTTCTCCCAAACCATAGCTCATAAGGAGTTTTGTCTTCATGTGGCCTTATCAAGCATCGATTCTGAATGTATACAGCCGTATGGATTGCCTCCTTCCAATATTTGTCAGCTAGCTTGCTCTCAGTTAGCATTGTGCGAGCCATCTCTTGAACGGTGCGATTTTTCCGTTCCACAACTCCATTTTGCTGTGGAGTTCTAGGGGCTGAATACTGTCTTTGAATGCCATGGTGCTCACAATAGTTAGTGAACTCTTCAGATGTGAATTCACCGCCTCGATCAGACCTTAAAATCTTGATACGTTTTCCAAGCATATTTTCAACCTGTGCTTTAAACACTTTAAAACGATCAAGTGCTTGATGTTTATGCTTAAGAAACAATACCCATGTCATACGAGTATAATCATCAATGCATAACATAAAATACTTATCTCCATTGGTGCTTTGAGTTCGCATCGGTCCACAGAGATCAGTGTGCACTAGCTCAAGAGGTTTCTTTGAATGATGCTCCTTTGACTTGAACATTACCCTCGTTTGCTTTCCCTTTTGACAAGAATCGCAAATGGGGTTGGAAGGCTTTTCAACTGTAGACATACCTCTGACAGCCTTTGAATTGCAAATCTTTGACATGTTATCAAAGTTTAGATGCCCAAGGCGTTTGTGCCACAACCAACTTTCCTCTGTCCGACTCATCAAGCAAGTCTTTTCAGCTCCATCTGACAATGTATAGAGATTTCCAGCAGTCCTAGATCCAGTAGCCACTGTTTTGCCGTTGCTACACTTCTTGATAGCAAAACCATTCTTAGTGAAGACAACTTCGTGGCCTTTGTCACAGATCTGGCTCACACTAAGCAAGTTGTGTCTTAGTCCAGACACATATAAGACCTCGTCTGATCTGATCTTGTTTGCCTTTAGCCGAACAACACCTTTTCCGCAGATTTTGGCACCATCATTGTTACCAAACTTCACTGATCCGCCTTCATAGTGCTGTAATTTGACGAATTTTTCTTTATCACCTGTCATATGGCTTGAACAACCACTATCAAGGACCCATGGTGCTGTCTTCTTTTGTGCATTGAATGCCGTTTGCACAATGAGAGATTCTTTGGAATTATCTTTCCTTTTCTTTGCCCTCCAAGCCTTAACTAACTTGGGTTTCTTTTCAACCTGAAATTGGTTAGCTATAGGCAACCTACAATCCCTAGCCAAGTGTCCATAATTATGACACATATAGCACTCAATTTTGTGGCTGTTTAGGATTGAAAAAGGATTCCTAGTCACAAGTGGGCTGTTTCTAACATAGAATTTGCAATCAGCTCTTTTATGTCCATATCTATTACAATGATAGCAATAACCATAGAATCTGAACATTCTTCCTTTCTTAGGTGGCTGGTTAAACTTCACAAACCTTTTCTTATTGACCATCTCAATACTAGGCTGAATTTGATGCTTTGTAGCCTTGAGAGGTATGGCACTTTGTTTCATAAACACAGAAGGTGCAGCTTTAGAGGACTCTCCGGTTTCAAATCCAATACCAAATTTATTGTGGAAGGGCTTTTGAAATTTCAGAATTTCATTGAGTTTCATTGTCCCTTCAATCGCTTAGAGTGCTTTGAGTTTTCGGCTATTTTCCAAGTTTTCAGCCTTTGCTCTAGCGATTTCAGTTTCAAGTTTCATAGCCTCTTCCTTTTTGATACTTATTTGATTTTCAAGGACTTCCACCATTCTTTTATATTCTTCAACTTGAGTTTTCAAAGCAATAATTGAACTTTCAGATTCATGAAGAAGTTTCAGATTTTTCTTACTTGTTTTACGTTCCATGCTAAGCTCCTCAAGTGCGGCAATGAGTTCTTCTTCGAGATTGACCTCAGCCTCCTCTTCCTCTTCCGGCTCTTGCTCCTCTTCTTCTTCAACGGTAACCATGAAGAGAGCTTCAGTTGCCTCGGCTGATTCATCATCGTCTGAAGTTTCAGACGTGCTGTCATTATATTGACTGATGAAGCTTTTTGCTTTGCCCCTCTTTCTGAAATTTTTCTTCCACTTACTCTTATCAACATAAGAGTCATCATCATTATTTTCTTTCAGCGGGCACTTCGCAGCAAAGTGACCAACACCGCCACAATTGAAGCATTTAAAGGGTAGCTTCCCTTTGTACTTTCCATTGCTTCCTTTCTTCAGCTTTCTAACAAATTGAGCCTCAAGCTCATCATCATCAGTATCAGAATCATGACCAGCAGTCTCTTTTCCCTTTTTCTGAACTTTGAAGGCCGCTTCTCTATCAGATGAAGACGTCTTACCTATGCGCATCTCATAGGCAGTGAGTGAACCATGCAACTCATCCATGGAAAATTCATTCAGATCCTTGGCTTCTTCTATGGCTGAGACTTTTGAATCAAACCGGGGAAGAAGAGATCTTAGAACCTTTTTGACGATGACTGGTTCTTTAATCTCCTCCCCTAGTCCACGAATGTCATTCGTGACTTCATTCACTCGTTGCAAATATGAGTCAACATTCTCGCTTTCCTCCATGCGAAGAGATTCAAATTGAGAGCGATGGGTTTGCAATTTTGCTTCTTTGATCTTCTCATCTCCTTCATGAATGCTTTTCAACTTGTCCCATATTTCCTTGGCTGTTTTGCATGCAATTACTTTGACCAGCTCGCTGTCCACAAGGCCACTAAAGAGTGCATTCTGTGCCTTAGAGTCGTTGTCTGCTAACTTCTTCGTTGCAGCATCATTGGGTACAATGGCAATATTGTAACCGACTCTGACAGTCTCCCAGACATCATAGCCAAGTGACTTAATGAAAGCCTGCATTCTGATCTTCCAGAAGGAGTAATTGGAACCATCAAACAAAGGTGCTTTCTTATTCCCTGTATTGGTTGCCATGTGATTTGACAAGAGATCACCCTTAGCGTGTTAAGCTTTTCAAGGGAACCTTACGCTCTGATACCAATTGTTAGATATCGCGATCACTGAGAGGGGGGGGGGGGGGGGGGGGGGGGTGAATCAGTGATTCTTTAAAACCAGGTCCGATTTAACAACAAAAGCAAATCAAATCACACAATGACACCAGATTTAACGTGGTTCACCGAAAGGCTACGTCCACGGTTCAAAGACTGTCCGAACACCAATCCGGGACAGATCTGAATCTATTTAGTCGCACCAACGACAAAGAGCACCAACCCTTAGTTTCAGATAGCACCAACTATCTAGGAAGCACCTACTCCCTTAGGTTTCAGATAGCACCAACTATCTAGGAAGCACCGACTCCCTTTACAATTTATCTGCACCAACAGATAGGATCACCAAACCCCAGACACCAAGCACCAACTTGATGTTCTACAGAATAAGAATAGAAAATTACAATTTATCTGCACCAACAGATAGGATCACCAAACCCCAGACACCAAGCACCAACTTGATGTTCTACAGAATAAGAATAGAAACCTTTTTCTATAGACCTTCCCCTCTACAATCTCTCTCTCTCAATCCCTTACAAATTGAAAATTAAACATAAACAGAGAGACACTTATCTTATGGACGAAACACCATCTTCAAGAGCACATCCTCGTCCACACTTGCTGTAGAAACTTGTAGCACAACAGCACACAGCAACAGCACTCTCTTATCTCCAAAACTCTCTCTCTTTTCTCTTCTCTTCTTCTCTCTCTGGTGTCTTGTTAAAAACGAACCAAACATGCCTTTATATAGGTTATTGTAACCCTTAAGAGTGTTCAAAATAGGCTACAATTCGTTTAGAAAGAGTCCCAAACAAAATACATAAGAATGCTGAATTTTCGTGCAAGACTTCTGTTTATGCGCAACTCTGATTCCCGTGCTCGGTCGACATCCTGGCGTGCTCGGTCGACATCATACACTGTCTGGAATCAGACAACTTTCGTGCTCGGTCGACATCCTGGGGTCCCGGTCGACCGAAGACACACTGTGTCACGAAAATAACTGGGAGCTACCTGAAACTTTTTCTGCAAGTTTCTCTTTGCTCGGTCGACCGCATGGGGTGCCCGGTCGACTGCCCACTCTGCTTCAGGAATTCAGAATTCCTGACTGTTTCAATTCTGATTTCTCTTTTAAGCTCTATCAACACCAGCCTATTATCATCATGCTTGTGACAATGTGTTGACAATAATTCCAACTCAAAACAATACTTTGAGATATTAATTTCTTCAATTCTTAAAAGGACTTCTCAAGTCATCTCAAATTCCAACAAGGTTGCCTTTAAAATAAAATGAAAAACGAAAATTGAGGGGGCTAAACATAGTTTTTTTTTAATTAAAGGTAGAAGTAAAATACCTTTATGGCCTTTTGGCTTAGAGAAATTCATGGGCCCCACATTTATTAAAAACCTAAATAACTATATGGAACCTGATCAAATTTTATTCCAATAAAAACATTTTAATATGAATAAGCTAGCCAAGTTTCACTCTAATATGAAATAGCCCATCAAATATAATTTGACATATTGAATTGATTTAGTAGAATAAATTAAATGCATCTTATATTAATTTTACAATTTAATATATATAATATTTTTTTCCAAAATATTTCACCGAAATTTTTGAATCGGCCGAAACATTTCTTTTGGAGGCCAAAAAAAAATGGCGTCTGAATAGAAATTCACAACTATGGTTTTAATAGAGGTTTTCAATAATGAATTAAGTATCTATGAAATGTTAAGTGTAGCATTGTGGCATTGAAGATTAAGAATCCTCACCTCCATATGGGAATTTCGACATTAGTTCAGCTTCAGCAGCTTTCTGCACCACAAATTACAGATTCATTCATGAGAAATAGGGAAAATTAGAATATGAATGTCCGTGCACCCACGAGCAATATAAAACCAATAAAACAGGACAGTTTGCTATCCATGATTTACATAGCCATTATATGATCCTTGATCTGAGGACAAATATAGAACCCTCAGCTTTAGGAAAGTGTAAGTGGTGTTAAGTTGGCCCATGACCCATGAAGGGATCCAGCCCAACTCATAATACATCACGTGGATTGATTGGGTCAAATTAATAAGTGGCACTAGTTCAGCAATTCAGACTGCTGATATGATGAGCCCCATCATGGCTAGACAGTGAACCAATTTCTCCTTACGGGGTTTGTTTGCAATCATTTACTTATGTAAATGATTTCCATGCATCATGGTTATGCATCACCATGTTTGTTTGTGCTCATTTCTACATGTGGTGCATAAATGGGGTGTGCAAATGGTGTAAATAAGGCCATTTACACACCAAAATTTTCACACCTGGCCCCTTCTAAAAAGGAGCTAGTACAGTTTCATACATGGTGATTTCATTCTTGTGCTGCCAACCACTTTATTTTTTCTCATTCCTATGGATCCCATATTTGTTATCCAAACTGTTCATTTTGTTTATGGAATAATAAACCCCAAGATCTTGAAGCTGATCATCTCAGATCTTCACAGATTATGAAAATGTCCCAAGATCTAGTTTTGTGCACTTCTGTGGGCCCCAAATTCATTATTAAATATCAGGACGTTTATTTCTCTATCTTAGTTCTTCATGGATTTTGAGAAATTTGTGAAAAACGTTAAAAAAAATCCAAATACAACTAAAACTGTCATATGTGCTCACTCAGTCACTTGCTCATGAAAATGGAGATTTTGATGAACAGGGTAATGTGTTTCACATATGTTTTATTTTTTCTTTTACTGTTACCCTCTAATAGGCCCACTCAAGGAAGATTTAAACCACTTAAAATTACTTATTTGCATGTAGAATAACATATTTCATTATGATTTGGCAGGTTATAATGGCAGGTTATACATTTTTCTATGTTACATTCAAATTTTAATTTTTTAAAGTTTTTCTACATACATATTATTTTATTTATTTTTTTGAAACGTAGCTCCAAAATGTTTTGCCAAAATCCCAAAGTGGCCGAAACATTTCGGTTTGGAGGCCAAACTGAAATGGGATCCAAAATGAAATTCTCAACTATGGGACTACTAAAAAGATGTGAAACCATTTCACACATCCCACCTTGAAAGGCGCCAGTGCAACTCCCACTTCATTTTCACCTGCTATGTATCACGGAATCCAAACCATCAACAACCACCTTGTAACTTTTTTGTTATCCAATCGGGCCAAATTTGTAATCCAAACTGTTGAACTTTTTTATTGAACTATACACCCAAGATGTTTAGTTTCATATCTATGATTCTATGAATTAATCGAAATGTGTAAAAATGTCCATATATAATTTTCACAAAAAAAAAAAAAAAAACACACCCACACACACATGTATATATAGATCTGATTTTCTGCACTTTTATGGGGCCCTAATTCATGATCCAAATCATTTAATATTCTCATGTATATGATGAGCCTCAAGAAGTGAAGTTTCAAAACAAAGATCCTCACAACTATCAAGAATCATGTGAAAAACTTAAAAAATATAAATCCCACTTTCTGATTATCTGCAATTTTGTGGGCCCCAAGTTCATGATCCAAACTGTTTAATATTCTTAGAGATATGATGGATCCAAATGCATGAAGTTCCATTTCTTAAATCCACATGGATTTTGATAAATAAGTGAAAAACACAACAATTTACCCACTTTCTAGTTATCTACACTTATGTGGGCCCCTCAATAAATGATTGGAACCATTCATTGTGTTTGAGACCTACTTTTTCCTCCATAGAAAAGTTTTGAGGTCCTGGAGCACACTTGATCTCCCTGTAGCCCCTATAACTTTACTCATGTGAGAAAGGTGCTGCCATAGAAATATGGTAAAATCTTTCACATATGTAACAGAGATAACACAATTGACTTCAAGATGATACATTTCCCCCTCAAGTGCATATCAACCTCATGGCTTGTACACTGTAATCCCCATAATATCATCTCTAAGAAGAATTAAAAACAACAAACTAATATTGAGCAGCAATAAAACTAAAAATTACCTTTCCCTCATAATATCCTTGTAACAAATAATTCACCATACCGAAATCAGCAGCTGAAATGTATACAAATCTTTTTACACCTGCAAATATGAAATTGAAGAAGCTGAACTACTGCCTAAGTTCTGAGCACCTAACATAGAATAACTTAACTATAGGATTTAACAGCCTCTTGTTGCAAGAAGGAAACAAGAGATACAAAGAAAAAGAAGAACATAAAATTTCAGTATTGAATCTATGGTATCTATCTAGTAAAAGAAAATGGGTTACTGGGAAAACTTCTAATCCAACAAGTTGGCTGTAGGCGTTTTAAGACTCTGAATATAACACATTGTATTTTATAATGATGAATATCAATTTTATCTATGATTAAGACATATGAGTTACTCCTAACCTGATTGTGTCTTCTAAAGCACAAACAAAACAGACACAATCCCCTTGCTCTCAAGCACATCCATATGCATCCACCTATGAATATACTTCTCTCAGGCCTAACTCTATCCTTCCACCCACAGTAACCTAGGTCCTAGAATCCCTTTTTTCCACATACACCATAGGGGCAGCAATGCTTGACTTAAATCATGAGTTCAACAAAACCAACCCAATTCAGGGTTCGATTGGCCTTTTAACTTTCCAGGTTGAGTTCATGTTGACATTTCCATCCTTATTAATCAATGGCTGGGTTTATTTTGAGCTGATACACAATCCTAGACCCACCCACTCAACGCAACACAACCCAACCGATTGCACTATGACGTACTCAATTGACCTGAACAAGGGTTTGGGTTGAGCCTTTTAACTTCCAGGTCAGCTTCGGGTTGACATTTTCAACCCAATTAGTAAACAAGTTAGGGTTAAGCCCATCTATGTTGCAACATTGCTCAAAATGACCCAAACTTGACTTACACAACCCATCACCACCACATGCATGGTTTTCCCACCTTGAATTGCCGAGGACAAAAGCATCTTCTCATGTAAATGTTTTCATCTATTTTCAACCCTCAGTCTCTACCTTTGCACATCCAACAACCACACAAGTTGAAACAAATAATTGGGTTAGTGAAAGACCAAACTTTGGAAGTTAAGACTTAAGACTCTTATAGATTTGTGATGTAGCCGAAGAAGACAACCTCAGTGGCCCACAGTCGAGTACCAGGCCCACTTCGCCTAGGCCAACTTCAGCTACAGGCATGCTTTTTACTTATATTTCCTTTAATTTCAACTTACATTTTCTATCCTACATTAGATCATTTAAAATTTTGTGAGAATCTGTTTCCTTTTTAGATTGTTACTCTACAAGCAGTAATCATGTATAAATACGAATACAGTTATGAGAAAAATAGCTTTCGGATTATTATTGTTAATTTGATATTTTATCTCTCTGGTGGTTTTTCTTCTCCCAATCAAAGAAGTTGGCTCACTCATTCAAGGATTGATGTAGACAAGGAGATTTGCAGTCCTTTCTCACTAATTTGCAGTCAAATAGTATGCAGAAATCAGAATTTTTCTATGTTTATGGCCTGTTTTGTCCAGACATATCTCTCTTAATAAACTTGGGTTGGAAAATCCAGCCAAAAGGAGGAAGTGGTTGGAAAATCCAGAAAAGCAGCATTGCTGTTATACAGCAATTCTGCAACATGCAGAAACACAGAAGTAATAACAGACCCCGCCACTTGCAGAAAAAAACAGTTTTTTTTTCCATATTTCTCCCAAAAGTCACTCCCTTTTGCAACTGCAACATACCCTTTCAACCATCCCTACGAGGTATTTCTCGACAGTTATCATAACCAGATGGACAAAAGTGTTACTACATAAAATCTGAACCATCCATAAGATTTCAAAAAAGTAAAATAAATGAGGAAAAGGGAAAGAAAGAGAGTTGCTACCGGGACCCAGACGATCCGCTTGGGATTGTGGGCCTCTGCGAACAGCCTGGGCATCTCCCTGGTTGTCGTATTGGGCATATAAGCCCCCTTTATGCACTCAACTGTGTTTATTGAGCTTGCACATGGGTCAGGGTCCCTGTTCCTTGGTCAGCCATGATTGGCTTAGGCCACGATGCTATCCCCTTGATCACCCTAGCTACCCACATCAAGGATTCCCGAGTTATTGTTCATCAACGGCATTTCTATGGAGATCAATTGACAGCACTGTCACAATCAACAAGGGATTTACAACCCACGGCCTCACACCCCAATCTACATCAATTTCCCATTTCACATTCATTCAAGTTTCAAAACAGTAGATAGATTAAATATATAAGTGTAGTTGTATATTCAGACAATGTTTTTAAAAATTGGCTGAATCTACAGAGACTCGATATTTATCAGTTTGAGTCACAGTCTGAGTCATCCATTGGCCTAGTCCAATTGAGAAAGGGAAAACTACTTTGTTCCCTATTTTATTGTTGTGGGAAGATGTTGAAGCCCTTTGTGGTCCTTCTGCACTGAAATTAAATTTTAACCTTCAAAACAGCTTATATTAATAGAAGTTACCATTCAAAAAAAAAAAAAAAGAATAAAAATAAAACTCCACTTTGTGGAAAATATCTGCATTCAGAGATGGGAGGTATTGCTCCTCATTCTGAGTGAAAATATCAAGGTAGGAAAACTCGGTAAGTTGACTCGTGAGTCTTCTGAGTCGCCGTGTTCTAAAAATGGTATGAGTCAAATACGGGGAAAACTCAGCCGAGTCACTTTATTTTGGTAAGTAGTTTGCATTCTGAACCATTTGATAGGTAGATTTGATTTTAACCAATTGATATTTATTTTTAAAGAACTTATGTTTGAGGATTGGAGTTAACAATTTAAAAATGATTATTTGAATGTAATTTTGAAATTTATACACAAGCTTTTAAATTTGATATTTGGACTTAAAAAAATTAAGTAATAAGAAATATTTTTTCTTTTATTTTCCTTATTTTAGTATCTGTCTTCTTCACCACCACCACCACCATCATCGTCAACGCCTTGTCCCAACTATGTTGGGGTTGGCTACATCAAACTAATTTTCTTCCATATATAAATTTATTAATTTGAATTGATTATCAAAATGCATGGTCCTAAACATATATCTATACTTTATAAGTATTTGATCCATTTTTAAAATTATTTTTGTTAAAAAGCATCCTCTCGTGTCAGTGTTGACTCTCCTTGCGTGAACTTTTTTGAGTTGGAGTCGGGTCCGAGTCACAAGTTTTCCGACCTTGGAAAATATAACCCAACCACCTACTAATACCTAAATTCTAGATGAATAACTAAAATCTGCGTTTCTTAAAATATCTACATCAATTAGTAATTTATATTTTTAATCATTTTCACTATTTTTAGGCTTTTCAGGGCTCCAAGTTGCAAATCGATCCTCTTATAGTATCGACTTGAGAGTTAAGTGAGTGCCCAGAGCATGGATGGGGAATGGGGGCGGGAGCAGCAGCGCCAAAGCGCTAAATTTTAAAATAATTATATGTCCGGAGCGCCTATACAACATAGTGCTTGTGGGTTTATAAATAATTAACTAAAGGGCACAATATATCTTATCCATATATTCAAGTATAAAAAATGGAGAAAAAATTTAACATTGCAATTTGATCACATAAAATAGACAATAATTAATAAGTCAAAAGAAGTTTCTTCATTCCAAAGATTAATGTCAAGATTACAAAAAACAGAAAATTCACATAAAACCAAAGATTCTGCATGGTTCGCCCCATATTCGGTCAAACCGCGCTCCGAGGATGGTTCCGCTCCGAAAACGCCAAGCGGGATCAAGAAGGCTGAAAGAAGGTTCCAGGCACTAAGTTGTGAGTAGCTGCGTTGCTCCCCAAACTCAAGTTTTAAAATCTTGGTTCATACTTTTCTTTATTGTCACAAATGAAAAAAATAAAAATAAAAATAAAAAAAAACCATTTTGAGCCTATTTTTTGTTGGATTAATAGGCCAGAGCATAGTTTGTAGGATGTTGATCTTATTTCTTAAAGCAAAGATTCCAATTCTTGCTTCTCTTTTATCAATGTTTCAAAAATTGAAATCAAGGGTCGACTCCACCCCCCTCAATTCAAGTAATCTTGGCCAGGTTGCATGTGACTATGACGAGTCAAACCAGTCGCACCATACTCAATAGGCCTAAACAATTATAAACGACAGCATAAAACCATTCAAAAATAAAAAATATAGTTTTACGAATTCAAATTTTTATGACCTTTTGTGTTTCATTTATTAATAATGAAGTTAAATTGTTATATGTATCCAAGTTTTTCTTTCATGCACCCAGATAAATACCACCACCGATCTTCAAATGCTTGAATCTTGAAAAGAAAAAAGTGAATTTGATCTTCTAATATCAGTGTAAAATGTTCATAAGAGCCTGTTACAACTTTCCTTAATATAAAAAATAGGAAATAAGTGCATTTAGAGCCCAAAAAACATAGGAATCAACCAAGTAGGTGATGCAGGGGGTGATATGAGTCAGCACCACCGAATGAAACTACGCCGAGTCGACTCGAACTTGGATGACTTTTAGAACCATATTGTTAATGACACTAATTTCAAGTTTCATATATCAATAGAAGCTAAATTTTCGAACAGAGGTAATTCATGCATGATGCATCTATTTTATCGCCTCATTTCTTTCATTTGTTTCTTGATCTAGCAACTACGGTGCAAAGAGACCACAAACTTTGTTGACATTTCAGTTACTGGTAAATTTGTTCAATGATTGAATGATTCCTTCTTTCCACTTTCCTTCCAGTTCACCCTTTTCTCAGTTATTATTAGGTAATATTCATCTATGAAATAAGTAAATGTTAGCATTCCAAGGTATAAAAATAAAGTTCCATTAATATTGCTTCTTAACATAAGTTGACAATACCATGTTCTGCAGCAGCTCTAATTGCAATGATGTTGGCAGTTCCATTGATTTTATACATGTGTGAGTTTGAACCAAAGCCTCCAACACATGATACCTACAAAAGTTTGATTTCACTTAAAAAGGTGCACTGGTACCAAAAACTGAACAAAATTAAAAGGAATCTGGAAGTAGCTATTACTTAAAAAACCAACAACCAAAATTCGTCAGAAAATGGGATAAACAGATAATAAAGATAAGTTAGATAGGCATCAAGTGAAATCATGAGTTACCATTCTAGGAATACAGATGAATGAGATGAAACAGTTGGGAAGACTGTAAGCCATAGAGGTGGCTGTTGCCTAAATATGTTTGTACATGATATCAAATCAACATTCAGAATAGAAGCTATTCAAAGGAAGAATTTCAAGGAATTGCAGAGAACTTCCATGCAAGTGAAGTAAATTCCTTGGCCCAATGTAAAGCTTCAGAACTGAAAGCCACCAAGAAGAAGTACCAAAATATTGAAACAAACAGCTGAATCAAAAGATTACACTTGGGGCATATTCTTCTCTGAAGAGAAAGCATAGTATCATTTTCTATCACAGAAGAAAACTGGATAAGGACAATATGGTAAAACCATCGATTAGTACCAACTGGACCAAGCAGTCTGCATTAGCCTATTAGGTTAAAGGATAAAGCAAGTGGGGCCAGAGGCAGACCCATGTATTAGCTGTTGGGGGGCTTCATCTGGAAAAGGCCCATAAGGGGCCTTGGCAAGGTAGGGTGCTCAATGGACCTAAGACCGGGCTGTACATGCTTGAGCCCAAGTTCCAATTTTATAAATAGGCTGCTCTCATTTGTATCTTTAGATAGATTATTTTCTCCTTACCGTTAGTCACCTAAAAAAATAATTTATGTATGGACTTTTTCAATTGACCATCATCAGCCCCCGCCAAACTAAAATCCTTGGTCTGCCACTGAGTGGGGCTAGCTTTAATGATTAGAATCAAGGATTAAAAACTAGGCCGAGTCAGGTCTCATGGGACTCCGACCTGATTACATAGGAATTGGCCGAGTCCTAGACGACTCGGGCAAGTCCTATAGAACTCATGCAAATCGATCCAGGACTAGATCAAGTTGGCTAGCTCTTGGATAATCAAACTTGTACCTGTCATATGAACCTCTTTATATAAAAAGGCATCCAAAACCAACTAAAACCTGATTTACCCTGTTGCCGGGATTTGATTATCCACTACAAATATAACAATATTTCACATGTAATCAATACAACAATTTTTATCACTAATGTTCATGTTGCAAGGAACGTATCTGTAAGATGAATGAATTTGATCATGCAAGGACAGCCCTCTACACAAGACGAATCTGATTCAGCTTAAATAATCGATTTTCACAAAACACAATCAAATCATGTAAAATGTATTATTACAAAAAGACGTAGCAAAGTTTACACACTTGGGGTGTTTTATCTATTTTATCTAATTTTTCATGATTTTTAGGTTTTTTTAAAGGAAGAAACCAGGCATGACTCGACTAAGTCAAACAAACTCGACACCACTCGAAGGGGACCGAATCAGGTCCTGAGTCTGAGCATTAAATCCTTGATTAGCATAGCTGGTGGGAACAGCAATAATGAATATACAACACTCCCCCCCCCCCCCCCCCCCCCCCCCCAGGCCCCCCTGCAATTCATCCAATTACCCATAGGACCCAACAAGAAAAAAAAGAATGGACCACCTTCCATTTACAGATTCCCAGAGGTCTAAAACCCAAAGAGCCAGAGTAAGGACCTAAAACCTTAGCTGGAAGAAAACAATGCATACTTTCTTAAGTCTCCAATTTCCATCCATATTAGTCGATTCCCTTTGGTTTTGGACAAAATGGCCGGCAAATTCTTTTCAATGCAGGAAATGGAGTATTCAGTTCACTGTTTCAGATTGTTTTGATCATTTCAGTCATTTCAAGCAGATTTACAAGGATACATTTAGATTTTTTTTTCCACCATTGAACATTCATTAGTCGTCGTCGTCACTCGTCAGAGCCTTATCCCATTATCCCATTATCTGGGGAATATTTTATTCATATCTTTAATAATATGTTTAGGATAATTAGTTTATGAAATCCTCCCATTTATTTGGAAAGTAGAGAAAAAACATGAAGCACTCTAAGAAGAGAGTTATCTTTTAACTTATATTTTTTGGAAAAACTCCAAACGTTGTTTCCAAAATGGAACAATGAAAACATTCCATCCAGTAGGAACACAAACAACAACAAAAATGGAATTGTCACCCAGGTTCCCATGCATCACATCAAATTCTCCATAGGAATGCTTCCCAAAATAATAAAAGTAAATAATGAAAATAAAGGAAAATATTATGGTTCTTTATGCAAGAGTGGAGTTTGAGCCAAAGATTTAGATGGTGAGAGTGAACCCATAATATATGCTCATCCATGCCAAAGAAGGATTATCTTGGTGACCAATGCTTGGATCATAGAAACTATCATGCAAAGCTTGAGATCAATTGGTTATAGCATACAGTATCAATAGACCATATCTAGCATGAATGTGAACAGGTCATATAAGAAGTCATTCAAGAGATGAAAAGCCAAATTTGTCGTATCCACTATTGCGATCCAATTGGCTCCATAAGTTGCATACAAGACGAGACAAAATTATGCATAGAAACTGCAGTAGAGGTTGTTAAACCAAGGTTGATAACAAAAAAGACTATCACCACAAGAATCCTAATAAAAGAAAAAAATAGAAAAAGAAAAGGAAAATCACATCTCCTTTTTCAATAGCAAAAGGTTCATTCTAAAATGTGAAGATATGACCATGTAAGAGGAACAAAGGTGAAGAAGCTTCAGTTTAAATGAACAACATCAAAGAGCGTCCACACATGGATCCAAATAGCTAAGGTAATTGAGTACATTCCTAAGAAATAAAATGAAGCAGCAGGCAACCACGTACGACAGATATCACCCCATTCAAAACATCCTTCCATGAATCAGGTGAAAGAAGATTTCCTGTAGAGAATTAAGAAAATTAGGCATCACGTTTCTACATGGGAAAAAAACAAGAAGTAATAAGGTTCATATAGTTATACATTGGTGCCAGACAACATTATTAGCCCATGAACCCTGTAAATTACTCCTTCCAGACCTGAACAATCAATAAAAATGAGATACTATCTGAAACTTTTAAAAAAATGTCAAGACTCAAATAACAAATCTACTAGCTCCATACTAAAAGATATAATAGCAATAATAGTATAATAGTAAACCACCATAGAAAATCATGCTTGCAAATCACAAACATGCATGCAAACAATGAAAACCATAATCAAAGAAAAAAAAGTAAAATCCTAGGAAGCTAAAATAAGCAAGAAAAGAAGGGTGATGCCTGAAGTTGCTAGATTTCAACACACTGCAATACTTCCAAAGTAATCATGGAATAACTCCCTTTCATAAAGCTTGTTGAACCCAAATCCTTGACACTGCAACAATGAGCAGCTTCCAACTGCAGTATGGGCACTTCTCAGCATATAAGTTCTCATTAAAAGGCAACCATGGGCCTGTTTGTTCACATGACGGGAGGAGTAAGGGTGACATCATAAGTAAAGTTAATGAGGGGTGGGTTAAAATAAATGAGTAGATAAGTTACTTTGCATTCGTTTGGATGGTTGGTGTAAAGTAATATAATAAAAAAATTTATATGAAGAGGATGGAGTTAAACACACTTTATTATATATTGTGGGAGCAACTCTCGGGAAAAAATTTATATGAAGAGGATGGAGTTAAACACACTTTATTATATATTGTGGGAGCAACTCTCGGGAGAGGGGAAAATTCTGCATAGGAAATTCTACTTCTTAATGTGTTTGGATGGCCCAGAGGAGACAATAGGAGTAAACATGTCTGCAGCTTCTTAATGTGTTAAGATGTCCCAGAGGAGACGACGAGTAAACATGTCTGCTGATGTGGATTCCTCTTTTACTACTCTTCCCTCTCCCCAGAGTTGCTCCCACAATATATAATAAAGTGTGTTTTACTCCATCCTCTTCATATAAAACCTTTTATTCTTTTACTTTACACCAACCATCCAAACGCATGCAAAGTAACTTATCTACTCATTTATTTTAACCCACTCCTCATTAACTTTACTTATGATGCGACTCTTACTCCTCTTTTACTCCTCCCCTCATGTAAACAAACAGGTACTAAGAGAATCCTCAGGGGCATCTTTGAAAAGGGAAATAGGACATTACATCAAAGCAATGAATATAATTAAAGTGCACAGGTAAGATACACAAGAGTGCAACAGAGAATTAAGCTCAGAACTTTGGACACAAAAACCAGAGCAATAATCTTACATGTGAGAAAGTAAACGCTGCAAAGTGCAGACTGACATATGATGGAGGGATATGATTTATGTTAAACATTGGGTATCATATGCTGCAAGTGAAGTTTTGTTCACTGTAAAAATAAAAATAGAGAAGGCTTGTGATGCAGTCAAGGGCGATGAATCCAATCAATAGTAAACCTGAAACCACAAAATCCTCAAATCAACAGAAAAATACTACATAGTCAAAGGGAGAAACAGTAGATTCACATACTAATCAGTGCTCTAAATCACTGTTCATCTTCAATCCATTAGGAGATTAGTTAAACCAAGGAGAAAGGAAAAATAAAAATGCTCAGAGCAACTTTATTTCAAAATATAATGAATAACCCCATTTAACGGATCAGTCTTTTATATGAAAAAAAAAATACGTTTCAAATTTCGAAACCCTAAAAAAAATGCTGAATCTCACCCATCCATTATAATCCTAAAATAATTAAAACAGTAACTTATAGAGTTATGAAAGAAGTTAAGGGAAAGAAGTTATATTCAAATTGAAAGCTCTAGCCAACTTGTCACGAATAAGACTTTTTAGAACCAATTGATATCCTTGAAGAGAAAATCTCTCCATCCTTCTCGTTATCCTTAGCAACCTCCTCAAGAATAGAATCCATTGATAAGGCAAGAAAGGACCAAAAGCAAGAAAGATATATCTCACTGCACATTCTGGAAGGCTTACAGATAAGGGTACTGTTGGGTAATAGACAACAATACTGAATTTGACTGTGCTGTGACGTTTGCACCTGTAGCAAAAATATCTACGGTGCGTATTCATTTGGCTCTTGACATGTCTCATTCTTGGCCTCTCTCCTTCATGGGGATCTCAAAGAAGAAGTCTACATGTGTCCACCAATGGGTCTCACTGTTCCCTCTGATAACAGTGTTTGCATCTTGACCGCTCTCTTTACAGATTGAAACAGTATAGGCCCCTAGAGCATAGTTTCAGAAATTCCGAAAGACACTTCAGCTTGCTTCCTTTCTATAAAGCCAAAATATTCCTTCACTCTTCCTCCATCAAACTTCTAATGGAGTCACTATTTTCCTCGTCTACATGGACTATATTATCATAACATGGTCAGATCCAGATAGCATCTTAACTGTAACAGTCACTACATGCCTCTTTTCACATGAAGGATTTAGGTCCTCTCATGTATTTCTTGATGCTTGAAGTTCACAAAGGTCCGGGTGGCATGTTTATTAATCAACACAAGTACACTCAAGATCTTATCTGTCAAGCCGGATTGCATAATACTACTCCAGTTGATACACACCCTTGGAACTCAATGTGAAGTACAGGAAAGATGATGGAAGACCCTTGTATATCTCACAATTACTCAACCGGATATCTTGCACGCGATCAATATTGTAAATCAGTTCATGCAACAGCCTATCCACCTTCATCTAGCAACTATTAAGCGAATCATTTGATATCTTCTTGGGACATCTAAGCATGGCATCCTGACTCAAATTTGGCTCTTAAGGCCTATTGTCATGCTAATTGGGCAAGATGCTGGAAATCTCGTCGTTCTACGAAAAGCTGGTGTATCTATCTGGGCAGTCCTTAATCTCCTGGAAATGTAAAAAGCAAGACCATGTTTTAAAATCCTCCATGGAAGCTAAATATCAATCTATGTAATCTGCTTGCTCAGAAATTGTTTGGTTACAACTCTTTACTCGTTGAACTCGGTTTTCCTCAACAGGCCACTCCTCTTCATGCAAATAACACAAGTGCAATTCAGATTGTTGTTAATCCTACCTTCCATGAAAGGATGAAGCACACTGAAGTTGATTGTCACTACATCCATGAGGCCTACGATGACAGGATCATTATAGTTCTCCGTGTCAACATTGATCTCCAAGTTGCTGACATCTTCATCAAAGCACTTCTGCAAATTAAACATCAGTTCTTTGTAAGCAAACTGTTGTGATATATATAATCTCTAGGATAAGGATAAAACCCCAATTAGGGGAAATCCATCCAATTAAGGGATTCAATAGCTGTATACTTTCTATAATGAGAAACTCAAAAGGTTATAAAGAGAAGGGTCAACCACCTTAATCAACACTGAATTCATTTGCTATTTCCTCTTTCATCTTCAAATCTTCTTCCATCGTCAGTAACTAGGGTATACATGCAAACCAAATTCAAGTATCTAGATTCAGCGGTAATGATACTGCCCTAAGATCGACTGCTAATCTACCCAGGACGAAGAGGTCTCTCTAGATTCCGTCATCTACCCAGATCGATTAAGTTCTCTGTCGATCAAAAGAGGGTCGATTGATGAAACAGTCGAAGGGTGATCAAAACAGGATCGATTAGGTTTTGTTTCAACAGAAAGAGAATGTGTCATCCAAAGAAGTTGGCAAGTCTAGCATCAGCTTTGGTTTCTATTGAGACCTAGGCACCTAGCTCAGGCAAAGTTAGGCCCATGTATGATTGCCATGACTGCAACTAGGACTAAAATGTTCCTTTCTTCTTCTTTTTTTTTTGAAATGGTAACTTGTATTGATAGACAAAAGAGCTTTACAGTAAAGGGTTATACTGAGAAGCGACCGGGCAGAAACCCCAAAAAAACCAGCCACCTCCCAAAAGGAGGGGAAACAAAAACAAGGAGTGGGAAAGAGAGATCCAAATCAAATTGATGTGACTTCCCTCCAATTGAACATAATTGCATCAATAGATAAGCCCCAAAAATCTGGAAGATAGGAGACCCACGAGGCAACGCAGAATTTCATACTAAGGATTAAGTCTTCTTGAGAGGAAGCAATCCCTTCAAAACACCTTCTAGTTCTCTCTTTCCAAATCGTCCAGATGCAAGCCAAAAAGAGAGGCGCCACATGATCTTCCCTTTGGAGGTAGTAATCGGGCTAGCCCACTAATGGAACAGGTCGGGTATAATGACTGCGGCATGACCCAACTACAATTGAACTCCTCCAAGATCGTTAACCAAAGGGCTTTCGTCTGCTTGCAATGGAGCAGAAGATGATCAACCGATTCCTCGTCCGCTAAGCAAAGGGGCCAAGCATTGACAAGGAGTATATGTCTGCAGCGAAGATTATCCATTGTTAAAATTTTGTTCCGAAGAGCAAGCCAAGCAAAAGCAATGACTCTGGGAGGGGCCTTGATCTTCCATAATGATGACCAACTTCGATAAGCAATTGAAGCGATCAATAAGGCGGAGAAGAAGGAATAGAACGAAAATGAACCATCACGAGAAGGGATCCATAGCATGCTATCTTGCCCTTCTCTAGAGCCGTCTATGCCATTAAGCACCTCGAAAAATTTAAGAGATTTATTTCTTCTACCTCAGAAAGATTTCTTCTGAAACCACAATTGATTGTTAGTGCTTGTGTCGAGATAATCTCTAATCTTAGCGTTACGGTTTCCGGCACTTCTGTAGAGTTCAGGGAACTAAAGCGCTAAAGGAGTCTCGCCTAGGGCTGAGCATTCAATTAATCGGTCGGTTATTTATCGAAATTTTGACCAAACCGATTTTTTTTACATTATAAAATATTAACCGAACCGAACCGAATTACCGTTTTGTAAAACTTTCAACCGACCGAACCGAACCGAATTATGTATGGGTATGTAAATATAAAAATATTCAAAAAAAAATTGCATATAATTCGGTGAATTGGTTAAATATATAACCGAATTTGCATAAATGGTTTACCCGAACTGAACCGAATTACCCGAAATAACTGAACCAAAATTAAATTTCGGTTATGGTTCGGTTTGGTAAATCGGTCGGTTCAGTTTTTGCTCACCCCTAGTCTCGCCAGCCCATACATCATGCCAGAAGGAAATTTTCTCTCCATTGCCAACGCGGTAGTTGATGGATTGGGTAAAAGAAACCTTAGAACTGTATATCCCTTTCCAGAAGTTTGAGCACCTTCGCAGACGAGGAAAGATTTCCTAGCCATTTCTCCTCACTTTATATTTGGCTACCAAGATGCTTTTCCAAAGGCCTTCTAAATCTTCTCCAAGTTTCCAAAGCTATTAACCCAACAAAGCCTGATTCATGATCCTTAAAGGTCTTATTCCAAGACCACCAAAGTCTTTAGGGGGGCAGACTGTTTTCCAATTGACCAGGTGGAATTTTTTAGATTCCTCACGGCCTTGCCAAAGGAAGTCTCTTTGAAGCTTCTCAATGCGGTCAATGATTGCAGCGGGGCACTTAAGGATGGAGATGTAGTAGATAGGAAGGTTGGCAAATGCAAATTGGATCAACGCAATTCTTCCTCCCAAGGATAAATACTTTGCTTTCCAGGAAGAAAGCTTTTTCACAATCCTTTCAAGCACTGGATTCCATACAGATTTAGGCACTCCATCCAGGCACAGGGTAAGACCAAGGTAGGTGGATGGGAAGGAGTCAGCTCTGCACCCCATAATGGTAGCATAGTGATGGAGGGAGATGTCTTCGATTGAGACTCTGAGGATGGAGTTCTTTGAGAAGTTTATCCTAAGACCCATGACAGCTTCAAAACATCTAAAAATAGCAACCATATTTTTGATTTGGTCCTCATCAGCATCGCAGAAAAGGAGGGTGTCATTTGCAATTGGAGGTGGGAGACAGAAGGAGCATTATGAGAAGGATTGAATCAGTGGATCAGATTGCAGTCTTCTACTTTGGAAAGCATCCGACTGAGGGCTTCTCCAATAATGACGAATAGAAACGCAGACAATGGATCCCCCTGGCGTAAGCCCCTCTCAGCTGGAAAAAATCCCTTTGGGGAGCCATTGATTAGAATGGAGAAGGTAGCAGATGAGTTGTGCCCATGGGTTGTGCTTTGTCAAGGGATCCCCCCAGTGCTTTGATTAGAATGGAGAACGAGGGCTAAAATGTTAGACCCATGGGTTGTGCTTTGTCAAAAAAAAAAAGCACTCCGGCTTAATAAACGTAGGCACAGCACCATAAAAATAAACCTCCGCCACTCCTACATATTTTTACAAGGTAAGCTATCCATTCCTCCTTAGAATGACTTGATATGATGCCTTGTTGAACAAATGCTTATAGATGAGCACAATTGCAATTTATAACTGGATAAATCATGGTGTTTTAGCAAGTCCAATATGTTTTTTATGGAGAATGCGAGTCCATTACAAAAGTTACAAGATAAGTCACTGTATTTTAGCAAAAACATACCTGTTGAGACTGGCGACAGACAAACCTTTCTCCAAAGCCTCCTTGCATACATGTGAACCAACAAATCCATTTCCACCCAACACAAGCAACTGAAGCAAAGAGCCAATTGCAAAATTATAATACAGAGTTAGACAATCTGAAGTGTAAAACCAACAGAGAAACTAGAAAACCGATGAGCACGTGAGTAGCGTGATTGTTAATGCATTTTCCCACAATTGGTCAAGTTCAAGGATATCATTCATGAGAACTGGTTTCAATCTTGCCTCAACCAATTATGTAATGATGTAATGACCAAAAATAAAACTAGATAACTGATGTGCTGAAAACCTTCTCTGATGGAGATGGTGGCACATTTATAGTCTCTGCTTCCTTAACTTTGAAGGGCTCTTCACTTTGATTGGAATCTGTTGACAATAATCTGCCATTTCTCGATGCACCTATTGTACTGTTTCAAGAACCACAAAAGAATCATTAAAGGATGTCATTTATTCATGACAAGAACTAATGAGAATGACCCTCAGCTTTCTAATCATCATCTTCTCATGAAGTCCTTATCCCATCTACCAGAAATCAGCTTTGTGGGCTTCCCTTTTATAGTAACTCAAACTAATATATCCTTTCTGACGATTTCGATTTCAAGAAAAAAAATTTATATATATACATATATATATAACTAATCAAGCCGGGGGGGCAGGGGGGGCGGGGGGTCACAAGCCAACCCATACATGGAAAAATAAAAAATATAAAAAAAGAAGTGGTTACCTCCCTCTTTTGGGTGTTTTGGGGTAGGAGAGAGGGGAGGGGTGTTAAGCTCATCTCCTGGAATGTTCGTGGAATGAATTCAGCCTCGAAGAGAGTATTGATGAAGGGTGTGTTTAATGCTTTTAAAGGGGAATGCATGTTTATCCAAGAAACAAAAATGGAGACCATCGATACACAGGTTATTGGATCGATTTGTTCTTGGCCAGATTAAGTTTGCTATGTGTCCTTCTACTGGTGCTTCAGGAGGAATTTTATTATTGTGGAATGCATTGGATGAATTTGTGGGGAAGTTCTCAGTGTCAGTTTTAGTCAAAGATTTTCGAAGTGATGAAGTGTGGGTGGCTACTTCAGTTTATGGGCCAAAAAATGCCAGTGATAGGGCTGCATTTTGGGCTGAGCTTAGTCAAGTGGCTGGTTTGTGGAAGTATCCTTGGTTGCTTGGTGGAGACTTTAATGTCATTAGATTTCCGAATGAGAAGCAAGGAGGTTGTTCTTTTTGTCCGGCTATGAGGGGTTTTAATGATTGGATTCAATTTCATGATCTAGTTGACTTGCCATTGAGAGGAGCAGATTTCACTTGGTCAAATATGCAGACTGAGCCAGTGATGAGTAGGTTGGATCGGTTCCTCGTATCTACAGATTGGTTGGACATCTTCCCTGATTGTTCTCAAAGAGCAGTGGCTCGGCCAATTTCGGACCATTGCCTGTTGGTGTTAGACTGGTTTGGAAGATTGGGGCCCTCCCCCTTTTCGGTTTGAAATTATGTGGCTTTTTGAGAAAGGGTTTTCTGATTGTGTTAGAGATTGGTGGTACTCTGTTTCTACGTGTGGATGGATGGGACACCAGTTAGCTTGGAGGTTGAAATTTATTAAGAGTTAAATATAGGTTTGGAGGAAGGAAGTTTTTGGTAATTTAACTGAGAAGAAGAATCAATTGTTACTTGATATTCGTTGTATTGATGAGAAGGAAGAAATGGGGGACCTTTCAGAGGAGGATCTGGATTGTCGATCTATTCTTAAAGAGCAGTTTCAGAGAGTAATTTTCCAAGAAGAGCTTAAGTGGAAGCAACGATCAAGAAATAAATGCTTGTATGTAGGGGGTCGTAATACTAAATTCTTTCATGCGATTGCTAGTGCCCGGCGTCGGATAAATCGAATTAGTACTATTTCTGCTGGAGGTAGACTGTTGGAAAGTAGAGAAGATATAGAGAGAGAGAAATTGTTCATTTTTTCAGTCAACTATATACAGGTGTCAGCCGGTCTAGGCCCCGGATGGATGGGATTCCAGTTAGAAGGCTTTCCCAAGAGAGGGCATCTTCGCTAGAAGATCAGTTTACGAAGGAAGAGATTAAGCAGGCTATCTTTGAGTTAGGAGGTAATCATGCGCCTGGTCCAGATGGGTTTCCTATTGTGTTCTACCAGCATTTTTGGGATCTTCTCGAATATGGCCTTCTAGTTTTCTTCAATGAGTTCCATGTTAATAGTGTTATTGCAGGTGAATTGGGTGCTTCTTTCTTTGCTTTGATTCCCAAGAAGGATGGTGCCATTTCCATTAGGGATTAGAGACCCATTAGCTTAATCAGTAGTCTTTATAAGATTTTGGCTAAAGTTCTTGCTAACCGATTACGAAAGGTGCTTCCGTTGATTATTTCTGACGGTCAAGGGGCTTTTGTGGATGGGTGTCAAATTTTAGACAATGTTCTTATTGCTCATGAGTGTATTGATTCGAGGAATCATCAAAGACGTCCAGGTATAATCTGCAAGCTTGATTTTGAAAAGGCATATGATATGGTTGATTGGGAAGAATGGGGTTTGGGAAGAAGTGGAGAAATTGGATTCATGCTTGCGTCTCATCTACTCATTTTTCTGTGTTGATAAATGGGTCTCCCCTTCAAAAGTTTGAGAGGTATTCGGCAAGGAGATCCTTTGTCCCCTATGTTGTTTGTTATTGTAGCAGAAGCCTTGCATGCTTTAATGGAGAAAGCTAATCACATGCACTTAGTATCTGGATTTGCAATTGATAATAGTTCCTGTGAGGTAACTCATTTACAGTTTGCGGATGATACCATCATCTTTTGCGATGCTTCTCTGAATCAGGTACATACGGTGAAACTTCTTTTACATTGGTTTGAATTTTTATCGGGTCTCAAAATCAATTATGGCAAATGTGAATTGATTGGCATCAGGGCGGAAGAGAGCCATGTTGATTCGTTATCAAAGGTGTTTGGGTGTAAAGTTGGAACGATTCCCTCTAAATACTTGGGAATGCCTTTGTGTTTGGGATTGCCAAAGAAATCTCTTTGGGATTCGGTGGTGGAGCAGGTTGAAAGAAAATTAAGCTCTTGGAAGAGAAGTTATTTATCCATGGGAGGTAGACTTACTTTAATTAAGTCAGTTCTGTCAAGTATTCCAATCTATTTTCTTTCCTACTTCAGATGTCCTAAGAGTGTTTTGCGGAGAATTGAAAAAGTACAACGTGACTTTTTGCGGAATGATTCTGTTGACAAAAAAATTCTCACTCGGTTAGATGGGAAACAGTGTGTCAACCTATAAATAAAGGTGGTCTGGGTATTCATTCCACTGAGAAGGTAAAAAAACTCTTTTGCGTAAGTGGTTATGGAGGGTGGGCGAGCCTGATCAAGGATTGTGGAGGAAGATCTTACTAAAAAAATATCATTTGGGAAATGATGGGTGGTGGGTATCAGGTCATGATTATAAGGCTTCAGGTATTTGGAAGTCTATTCTTTCTGTTAAAGATGATTTTGTTCCTTTAGTTCGTTATAGAGCTCATAATAGGAGGAGGATCAGATTTTAGAATGATGAATGTGTGGTCAAACGGCGCTGTATCATCAATTTCCTAATCTTTTTATGGTGGATAAGAGGCAAAATGCTTTTGCGATAGATAATTTTTCCTATTCTAGGGGAGGAGTTGTTTGGGGTTTCTCCTTCCGAAGGAATCTTTTGGAATGTGAGATTTCTGATTTTGCTTCTTTGCTTGGCTTACTAAGTAAAGTGTTCTTATCAGGGGGTAATTCAGATGTCAGAGTATGGAAACCAGATGTTAAGGGCCAGTTTCCAGTGAAGTCTTTTTATAATGCTTTGGCTGATTCTTCAGGAAGAGTGGAAGGCTGGCACAATTTTTGGACTCCTACAGTTCCGCCAAGGGTGTAGGTTTTCTGTTGGATAGCGAGACAACATAAAATTTTGACCATAGACAAGTTGAGGCGAAGGAGTCATATTATCATTAATGGGTGTCCAATGTGCTTAGAAGATGAGGAAATGGTGCATCATTTGCTGATTCATTGTCCTTTTGCTCATAGAGTGAGGTCTACTTTGTTTGAAATGTTTGGTATGGAATGGGTTATGCCTAGGACAGTTGAAGATTTATTTGTTCAATGGCATTGGCGCTATAAATTTATTCGGGGTAAGATCTTATTGAGGTTAGTAGTGTATGCTACTTGTTGGCAGCTTTGGTTGGAAAGGAATAATAAGAGTTTTCCAGAATAATTCTAACTCTGTGATGGAGGTGGTAGAGTCCATACTTTTGGTCTGCATCCGAATGGGCGAGTACGTGTAAGAAGTTTAATGGACTTTCAGTGAAAGATCTTTACAGATCTCGGTCTTCCTTCTTTAAAGGTGGTTGGTGAGTTAACTCCAGAGTTAGAGTTGCATGGATGAATCCCCTGCTGGTGTTATGAAGTTAACTTTTGATGGTAGCTTTGTGCATTCTTTGCGAAAGGGAGGGATTGGTGGAGTTATAAGGGATTGGAATGGAAAGTAGGTAAGGAGCTTCTCTAGGCCGATTGACTCGTCGGATGCTAATGAAACTGAGTTGTTTGCTATTCTTATTGGTTGCCGAGAGTTGCTTCAGATGGCTGGCTATGGTGCTATTCTAGAGGGAGATTCTTTCTCAGTAATTCAGTGGTTTTCAGGTAGTTCTTCTTATCCTTGGAGATTGGCAGATTGGGTGGAGGAGGCGCAGGATATCTCAACGGAGATTGGGAGCCACCTTCAATCATATTCTTAGGGGAGCTAATGCCGTGGCGGATAGTCTTGCTCGTGAAGGAGTTTTTAGCTCGACCTTGTCTTTTGATGTTTAGTTATCTTTTCTTCTTTGTTTAATGTTTTTCTCTCATTGTGATTTGTTCTTTTTTTGGTGAAATATAATTTTACTGTTATTAATAAATAAATAAAACAACATCAGAGACTAAAGACTCAGTTATGGGTATCTTTATGGCAAGCAAGCCATTGATAATGAGAATCAGTTGTTATTGCTCTTTTGGGAGTGCTACACGGGGAAGGTTTGCCAAGTATGTCTTTAATTCTGAGAAATATCCCCCAATTCCCACCAAGTAGGCTAGATCTTTAGTGATTTTGAGGTTCTAGATACTGCTAGAAGTTGACGTCCATCAAACTGGATAAAGAAAAGAAATCATTGTCATCAGTCCTGCATTTGCTGTTCCAAAAGGCATTTCAGCGATAGTTGACACATTGCATAGAATATGATGGGAATCATAGAAGACAACATAACTTGGGGAGAGATTTGGATAGCAATTCAAGCATGAGTAAAACTGAGAAAAAAAAAATATGAAAAGAAAATATGCCCCATATTCCAGCATAAGTGGATAGTGGAAGTTAATGTAGATCGTGGCAATAGCTCACAAGAAGCATCGCAAGATGGATATAGTGACAAAATAAGGAACGGCAAAGGCAATTAAGAAGGTGACACTAACATGAAAGATAATATAGAAATATTCAGAAGTATCAAGAATTGATTATAGGGCACTTCAAATGAATTAAGCTCTCACTAGTATTACAATACAAAGTCTCATTGTTTCAGAAAAGTTTCATCAGGATTGTTGGAAGTTGGAACCTATGTTGAATGAGAACAGCCATACAGGTACTAACATCAGAAAACAGTATCAGCACAGTGTGTGTGATTTGGAATTCTCAAAACATAGGATTCATGGATTGACATAATATTAAAAAGAATTAATAAATGTATATTTTGAATAAAAATATGACAGAACACTAACAAAAATAACATACAAATCTAACTCAAAAGTCTAACCAAACAATTAAAAAACCACTTCAATATCTTACTTTCATTCCAAAAAAAAGGTGTAAAAATATGTTACTAATTGCAAAACAATTTTTAAGGATGTGCAACTCATTCTAAAGAATCCTTGCAACGTACGTTAAAACTGTATGGGGTCCACTTTAATGCATGACAATGGCAGGGTTAGTGGGGTGAGAAGGGTATAGTATGGGTTAGGGGTTGGCCAAATATCACTGTAATAAGACCATCTTAACCCTGGGTTTCAAAGCGTAACAATTCAAAATGCATTTTTTATTATCATCAATCAATCAATCCAACCATCTATAGATAATAATCAAATCAGTGTCAAAATGGGATGAGTCCATTTCACTGGTAGGCGTGTGTGGGATTATTTGGATTGCAATAAGTGCGCCCCATTGTACTAAATAGAAAATTAGTTCTTTAAACATGCTCACCCAAACAAAAACTAGAAAAATTCAGTGAATTTACAGATGGGTCTGTTCTAATCTGCCAGACATCATCTATTCCACTCATCTAAACAGCACATACATACATTTATTAACAAAGGGGTATCTACAATCAACCCAAACAACTAACAAATCAGAAGACAACATGATCATTGAAAAGAAATAAATTCTGGGTTTTCATCATGAAACAGAAAACAACATTTCCATACATTAATTCACGAAATTAGAAGGAAAAAAAAAAGACAAGAATGGGACAAGATGGCATACTAGAAGAGTCGTTGAAGTGAGGATTTCGAGTGGAGAAGACGGACAGCAATCGTCTTCATCTGGGCTTTTCTCCTTTGAATTTGAATTCGATTTGTTTTGGGTTTCGCTAATGAAACTCTCAAACGCCAAAAATGGTGGAATTTGGAAACGGGAGCTCGTGATTTGGGATGCGAATGCAGAAATCTCGTGGCGACGTGTCTCTAGATTCGAACACATACGCATACGAAGTACGAACGGAGCTCCTCAACGGGTCGGGTCGGGTCGGGTCGATCTAAGGCCGATTGAAACCGTAAGAAGCCGAAGGTGAACCCATATTGAATAAAGAGGAATTTACGAGTTAGAGCCCGGTACGTGCTACGAGTATCCCGTTTCACGTTGGATACGAGAGGGGCCCTCATGTGGCCATTTTAAATTTTTTTTTTGTCGTTTTGCGATATGGTCGATATCGACAATTCTGTCGGTCAGATTTTCTTGCAAAATGGTCGATATCGATAATATCGCGAAATAAAAAAAAAAGGATTTCCTCCCTTGGTTGCTGGTGCTGCTCAGGGAGAAAGAGGATCGTATGGATCAACAAAGAACTCCGTCGTAGTCGCCGTTGAGGGAGATGTCGCCTGCCTCATCCACCTCCTGGACTCCCACGGTCGCCCATTCTTGGTCCGCGAGCAGGCCATCCACGCCATCTCCGTGCTTGCTTCTGCCTCTGACTCCTCTAGGAAGGCCGTCTTCGAAGAGGGGGGCCCTCGGCCCTCTCCTCTGCCTGCTTGAGGCGGGCTCCATCGCGGTGAAGGAGAAGGTCGTCGCGGCTATCTAGGCTATCTGTTGCCTCCACTCTCATCACATCTTCCCATTTCCAACTTCTTCTCACTTTCATCTCCTTCTCCCCGAAAACCCCCAAAAATCCTAATCTCTTCCCAACCTCACTTCCTCTCTCTAATCCCTCCGATTCCCATTCCCTCTCCCTTGATGACGACTCCTCTGATTCCAATTCTCTCTCCCTCGGTAAACTTTCCCCTCTCCTCCTCCTCCTCCTCCTCCTCCCTCCTCCATGAAGCCTCCTCCTCCCCTCTTCTCCATCCCGAAAAACCCAATTTTTATTTGGGTTCCGGCAGAATGGTCGATATCGACCATAAAATTCTCCTCTTCTCCATCCTTAAAAACCCAGTTTTTATTTGGGTTCCCGCAGAATGGTCAATATCGACCATTCGCTAAACGACAAAAAATAAAAATAAAAACGGACCTTGAGGACCTAATCCATACATACGGTGTTTTCAACCCCTTAAAAGTGGTATGAGGTCCTAGGGGGTCCTGTGCGGTAAATTCCTCTTGAATAGAGTTGTGCTACACAGCCCGAAAAATGAGACCGGGCTGTGGCGACTTTTCCTATTGAATATGCCTTGATCGGAACCGAACCCAACCCGAACTTTAATCTTACACGTGTGCAACTCGGGCTGATTTGGGTACAGTCGGTATTCTAGTTTTTGGATTTAACTTAGCTAAGTGGTCAGGACCACGGTTCCTATTTCTTCCGGAGCTAGAGGTCCTGATATCGATTCTCAGGTTCCAATCTCTTCAGGAAGTGAAGGTTGAGTCTACTAATGCTACCACTTGGGGGCCATGGATTTTATCCAGCTTCTCTCTAACCCGGGGGATTAATCATTCCCAAAGGATTGGGAAACCTCCGTTAGCAAAAAAAAAAAATGTCATGAGAAATTTAAAAATGGGCATAGTGATAGATGATAAAGTTTGAAGATTATTATTATTATTGTGGAATGAGGAAGAAGCAAAATCACAAAAAACCTTATGGAGCAATTGCAACAATAATGACCCATTCTAGTGTTTGGGGCACCTCCAAAGACAAATACGTTCGATGGTTTGAATAATATGGAAATGCTTAAGGGGGGACAATGCCATACAAATTTGATGTTGATCCAAACATTGCCCTAAGACTTAGACCCCAATCAAAACTCTGCATATTAAGACTTTGATAATGTTGGTAAGAGTTCATTTCAATATGAGTTTCCCATCTCTTCAATTCTTATATTTCTTAATGCATAGCAGGGGGGATGGGACGGGACGACTAGCTCTAATCCGCAAAGCCCATTGCAAGCTGCATGCTATATACTTTGTATAGCTGGTCTCCTTATCAGTACTCGACAACTTAGAGATTTCATGATTTGAAGTTGATTATGTAAAGCCTATTATGGAGAAATGGAGGTCATCTTCCTGATTGATTCAAAGAATCTGGTCCAATTCTTGAGAGGTCTAGATGAACCAGGTCTTTGGGGAGCATTTGTAGGCAACATTATCTTTGTCTGACCATCAAAGAGGTGAAGGTTCTAGTCAAAAAACCATTTATTAACTTGTTGTGACATGTCCCTCGTCATAGGAGAAAATGGTTAATTTCCTAATCTTACTATAAATATATAGTCACATATTAATACACAAATGAACACTTTTAGAGTAGTGGTAAGGCATATTTCCATTGTGGTAGAAGAAAACATTTTCTCAACCTTACTATACATATATAAATGTCACATATTAATTTGGTATCGAGCGCTAGCTTGGCATAGTGGCAAGGCATATTCCCATCATGGGAGAGGGATCGGGATCAAGATCGACTTAACTAGTTGAGGTCATATATATTAGAAAAAATTAGCCAAAAGTCTCTTAACATTGTCGTTTAAGGCCTCTAAATATATAACGGGTTAAAAAACATACCATATCAGCCCAACAAATTTGTAGGTAGTCTCAAGCTTGATCTTTTAATTAATTATACCATATTTAGAAGCTTATCCCATCAGAAAAATCTATCTCAAGACCTCTATAATTGTGGATATGCGTGGCCGAACATGGTCAAAATCAAAGCTCAATCCATGTGGCCATTCTATTACTTGTAAAACAAAGCATCTCTATGTAGCACCCACAAGATACCTGAACCGCATTTAATACATTCATTGAAAGTGGTCATGGATTTTGGCTACAGAAGGAGAGGAGTTGGCATGCCTTCAACTCCAAAAGGCCTTCAAAACTCCAAGGTTTTCATGTTCATCGACATCACGATTTGAGAGTCCAAAGAACCTGATCTTTGTCGTCATTGTTGGAATCGAAGGAGATGTTATCGAATAAAAAGAGAATCTCTGGTGGTCAAGGCAAAAACCTATGCATGTAATGGTCCATTATGTTTTATTGATTATTTCGGCCACTGCTTTATTTTGAACATCATTTTATTGAAAAAAGGAAAATAGATGGTTTTTTAAGAGGATTTTACTAGAAAAATCCAGAAATATAGCCATATATCCCGAAAAGTTCTCGCAAATTGTGTAGCACTAATGAGGTCCTCTCGCCAATTTTTTGTATTTTTTATACTGTTTTCTGAGTGACGATAGCGTCACCATGGGCGACGCTAGCGTCGCTTGTCACACCCACCTTTCCCTACATATCTTTGTACTCCCATCTGCTATACCACAGCCGCACCAACCACTACCCTCGTTGTTTCCCCTACACTGCCTCCTCCTATTCTTTATTTATTTCCCCTTTCTCTCCTTTTCCTCCCTTGCACCCACTCTTGTGCACGTCCCTCTCCCTTTCTTTTCTTTTCTTCCTTCCCCCTTCTCTTCTTGGGTTTTCTCTCAACTATTATTATTAATGCATTGATCCAAATACAAAATATGGGAGAAGACTTCTATTTTGGACGGCCTAAATTTGACCAGTCATGAACTTGCACAAAGCCATTCAACCAAGGGCAAGAAGTGGATATAGCACATGGCCAGCAGTCATGGCACTCAGGTACCATTTTATTGATTTGTCCCATAGCACTGAAATAGAAGACTATATTGGGTAGAGAAGTTGAGAGAAGAGATGGGGGAAGGAAGAAAAGAAAAGGAAAGGGAGAGGGACGTGCACAGGCGTGGGTGCAGGGGAGGATAAGAATGAGAGAAGGAAAGAAGAGGAGGGGGAAAGAAATAAAGAAGAGGAGGAGGCAGTGGGCTGAAAGAACATGCGATATTTCAGATCTGGACATCACTAGGGGAAGACGTCCATGGCTAATTTGGAATAAGCAAAACAGATTTTAAAAAATCTGATCTCAGCAGCGCAGAACAGCCATATAAATCGCATAAAAACTCCATCGAATCATGATCAACAAGTGTATAATAAAAGGAGATAAAAGAATACTATTACCTTGATGATATGAAGACTTCAAATATCTTAAAATAAAGATCCAAAGGGCTGATCTCAGATCTGCAATAAGCAATCTGGTTGCTGGAATTTTCAGCAGTAGCCTTGCTTTTAATCTTCTCCTCTATTTCACTTCCAAATCTGATTGGCTAAGATAGTGGGATCTGAATATGGATTTCTTGATGGGTTTTCTGAATTATACTATATGGAAAAATTCAGACTTGAAGCTCTCTTCAAGGAAGAAGAATAAGAGGCCAAGGACGTGTGCAAGAATGGATGTGGACGGCCAAGGAATGTATTCCTCTTTTTATTGCAAACCTAGGGATGACTTTCCCTAAAGACTTTTCCTACTAATCCTCTTGGATGTCCCTCAAAAGGAATATACCATGCTAAGATTTATTTCCTTCTAAGTTCACTCCAATTAGAAAAGGAAAATAAAAAGGAACATCCCATAAACTTAGCAATTAGTTACCTTAGGTGTGCAGCACCTACTAATTTTAAGTTTATAAAATAAAAAGGAAACTATACTATTGGAATTCTTATCCAAAGATGAGTCCAACTTTCCAAGTAAAGAAACCTACTCAAAGTTGGAAACCTCTTACAAGTAGTTCCTATTATGGCCAACCCACATGATTATAAATCACACCATGGCCCACAAGTCAATAATTTAGCTAGAGTCAAATTCATGTATGCCATCAAAGGCCTATTTGAATTTAAACTCAAAATTATTTTTCCACTAAAATAATTCAACCACATGTCATCTAAACAAATTAGGAAACCATGCCAATATAGGAAAGTGATTAGAGAAGGGACCAAAAGAAATATTTGCCCTTGGCTCCTAAAATGACAAAAATGTCCATGCTAAACCCATAGCAACATTAAGACCATTTTAACCTTAATTCATTCCACTAAAGAGTTATGGTTGAACTCCAGGAACAAATATTAATATGATTTTAAGCTAGTCAGAAAGTGACAGTTGTCTTCGACCTACTAAGTGAAATGACCAAAATGCCCCTCTATGTAACATCCATAATCAAGTCAGGTTATCAAAGGCACTATCAACCTTCTCAATTACATCTCAACCTTAGAACTTCATATCCTTGACTTAATCATCATCTGGATATCATTCTCTTGGTCTAGGGAGCGACCCACAAGTTCAATATCCATATGGAACATCCATATACTAAGATCTTAGATTTTGATGATTAATCGGATAATTTTAAGGGGACGATCACTCCATCATTAGATGGCATAGATTCTTTATTGCATCTGCACGTCCCAACTGATCAAGCCCGAGCACCCAAAACACAGAGCTGTTGACCCATGTGAATGATCTCACCCATAGTGAATTAAAGCACAAGAACTCGACTTCGTCAGTTCATCCACAAATGCTCAAGATTAAGAGCACTGGTCACTCAGTAGCATGAGGTGACTCGATCTCTCTCCGTGATAGTACTATTTTAGAGATCACACCTACAATGGTCCTGTTCAATGCATGACATATGCACTAATGAGATAAATTCGGGAAAGGCCTCCCGTGACTTAGGTAAGTCACCCTGAATACAGGAGAGTATCTCACTATAACTTACACCAAGATGAAGTGCGCCCAACTCCATCTCTCAGTTATGAACAAATTTATTGTTTCTAGTGTCCATGAGTCAGACCTATCTGTGTGAAGCCACTACACACCTAATTCATTTACTATAAACAATGGGCCTTACACAACCATACATATATACATGTTTAAAGAGAAAAGAGTCATTCCATTAAATAACCAGTAAATATTCAGTAACATAGATGAAAGTGCAGCCAGTGGGCTTTAGGGCATACACCAATCCCAACAAACTCCCACTTGCACTAAAGATCACGACTTTCTAACCTAACTCCCATAGACTCAACATGAGAAGTAAACACTTTCTCAGTAAGAGTCTTAGTAAATGGGTCAGCTAAGTTATTTGCTGAGGCAATCTGCTCCACCACTATTTCTCCTTCCTGGATGAATTCCCGGATCAAGTGGTACTTTTCTCTGAATGTGCTTGCCTTTCTTGTGATTCCTGGGCTCTTTGCACTGTGCTACAACACCAGAGTTGTCGCAGTACATGACATTCGGTTTTTGCACTGCAGGAACAACTCCCAATTCCAATAGGAATTTTCTGAGCCATACTGCTTCCTTTGCAACTTCCGATGCCGCCACATACTCTGCTTCCATGGTAGAATCAGCAGTATAGGATTGCTTGACACTCCTCCATGATATAGCCCCTCCTGACAGAGTAAAGACGTATCCTGAAGTAGACTTTCTGGCGTCTCTATCAGATTGGAAATCAGAATCTATATACCCCAAAGGCGTTAGATCATCTGCTCGATAGGTTAGCATATAATCTTTCGTTCTTCGTAGATACTAGAATATATGCTTAACAGCTGTCCAATGCATAGGTCCAGGGTTTGACTGATATCTGCTAACCATGCCAACGGCAAAACAAATATCGGGTCTAGTACATAACATTGCATACATGAGGCTTCCAACAGCAGATGCATATGGAACTCTCCTCATGTTCTCTATCTTTTCAGGTGTCTTTGGACATTGATCTCGAGATAGTGGTACTCCATGTCTAGAAGGTAGCAAGCCCTTCTTGGAGTCATGCATGTTAAACTTGACCAATATCTTCTCAATATATGAAGATTGGGATAAGGCTAACATCTTATTCTTGTGATCTCGCAAAAGCTTGATCCCTAAGATATAGCTAGCCTCACCCAAATCCTTCATCTGAAATTGAGAGGATAACCAAACCTTTGTGGATGACAATATATACCTACATCATTTCCAATGAGCAATATGTCATCTACATACAGAACCAAAAATGCAACTGCTTTTCCACTTCCTTTCTTATACATACATGGTTCATCAATGTTTTGATCAAAGGCAAAAGATTTGACTGCCTGATTAAACTTGATGTTCCATGCTCTAAATGCTTGCTTAAGTCCATAAATGGACTTCTTAAGTTTACAAACCATGTTATCTTGGCCACTAGCAATGAAACCCTCTGGTTGCATCATATAAATGCATTCGTCAAGACTTCCATTAAGAAAAGTTATCTTGACATCCATCTGCCATATCTCGTAGTCATAATGACATGCGATGGCCAAGAGAATCCTTATGGACTTAAGCATAGCCACTGGTAAAAATGTTTCCTCATAATCGATACCCTCTTTCTAAGTATATACTTTCGCCACCAGTCTTGCTTTGAAGGTTTCCACCTTCCCATCCACTCCTCTCTTCCTCTTGTAGATCCACTTGCACCCTATGGGTTTAATCCCTTCAGGTGCATTCACAAGTTCTCAGACTTGATTGGAATACAAAGAATCCAATTCAGATTTCATCGCTTGCTGCCACATGTCAGCATCTATATCCATCACCGCTTCATCGTAACTAGCAGGATCCTCAACCAGATCTTCGGAGTCTGTCTTAAAAGACATTCCTAGATATCTTTCTGGCTGTCTTGAAATTCTCCCATTACGACGAGGCTCCGGAGTGTTAAAAGGAATATCCTGTTCATCTACCGCCTCAGGACCTGGTACAGATGTTATAGGAGATCCCGGAAGAATCTCCTCAAGGGTTTCTTTACAACTAAGCTCTTGGTACATCATACAATCATCCTCCAAGTACCTAGCATGAGTGATGATAAGCACTTTTTGCTCCTTTGGATGATAAAAGATGCCACCTCTCGTTCCCTTAGGATACCCAATGAAGTAGCACATTTCCGATCTAGGTTCCAGCATGGTAGCTTTATCATTCAATACATAGGCTGGACAACCCCAAATGTGGATATGTCTTAAACTGGGTTTTCGACCTGTCCACATTTCTTGCGGTGTCCTAGGCACTGATTTAGAAGGTACCAGATTTCAAATGTATGCTGCTGCTTCAAGGGCATATCCCCAAAAAGATATAGGTAGGGTTGCATGACTCATCGTGGACCTTACCATATCAAGAAGGGTACGGTTTCTTCTCTCCACTACACCATTTTGCTGGGGTATACCCGGTGCAGACAACTGAGACACAATCCCATGTTGTGTGTGGTACTCTTTGAACTCACCCAGGAGGTACTCGCCACCTCGATCAGATCGAAGGGCTTTGATATATTTCCCTAGTTGTAACTCCGCCTCAGCCTTGAATTGCTTGAATTTATCAAACACCTCAGACTTGCGTCGCATTAAGTATACATATCCATACCTAGAGTAATCATCAGTGAAGGTGATGAAATAATCATAACCTCCTCGAGCCGGTTTGTTCATAGGACCACACACATCAGTGTGAACCAATTCTAACAACTCTTTTGACCTTAGTCCCTTTGCAGAGAATGACCTTTTGGTCATCTTTCCCTTGAGACAAGATTCGCACTAAGGCAAAGGTTCAAGATCTGATGAGCTCAATGGCCCATCTTCTACCAACCTCTGAATCCGTTTTAGATTAATGTGACCCAAACATAAGTGCCAAAGATAAGTGTCATTGGTTGAAGATACCTTCCTTTTAAGGGAAGTTGAGCTTTCTAGTTGTACATTATGCAGTGTGGGAGCAATAGGATATATATAAAATATGTTGTCATGCATTCTACCGGAACATATAACATTTCCATCTCTACTTATATCAACACCAGAATGGAAGGAAACTGAATAATTAAATTCAATGAGTCTGGAAACTGAAATTAAATTCTTCCTCATGTCCGGAACATAGAAAACATTATTTAAAACTAATATCCTATCACATGAAAAATGTAAGGAAACAACTCCCACTGCAACTGCCCAAACTTTGGCTCCAGTTCCAACTCTAAAAGCAAACTCTCCTTTCTCAAACTTCTGCATTATCTGAAACCCCTGCAATGAATTGCAGATATGATTAGTGGCTCCAGAGTCTACTATCCACGAATCAGTAGAATCAACCACAAGATAAGTTTCAATGTAGTAGGAAAGAGATATACCTTTCTTAACTGAGGCTAGGAACTTGGGACAATCTTTCTTCCAATGACCTTTGAGGCCACGCTTGAAGCATTTTCCTTTTGGCTTTTCACCTGTACCCTTGTCCTTCTTTTTACCAGTATTGCCCTTTTTCTGTCCCTTTCACTTATCCTGCTTCTTCTTGAACTTCTTCCCTTTCGGGTTCAGTTTAGAGGAAGACTGGAAAAAGTGAGCTTGGGCTTTGGGCTTCATGATAGCCTCTGCCGCCTAGAGTTCTTTCATTAACTCAGATAGAGTCATGTCCATCTTGCTCATATTGAAATTGAGCTTGAACTGAGTGAAAGAGTCCGGCAGAGTTTCGAGAATCATATCAGTTTGACTCTCTGCATCAATCTCAGCCCCTAGAATCTCAGCCACATTGAAACAATCCATCATCTTGAGCATATGCTCTCTGACAGGTGTTCCCTCAGCCATCCTAGTATTCATGATTGTCCTTATAGCAACTTGCCTAGCTGGCCTGCTTTTGTCCGCGAACATCTCAGACAAGGACATCATGATGTCAGAAGCTGTGTCCATTTGCTCATGCTGTGTTTGCAACACGTTGGACATGGATGCAAGCATGTAGCATTTAGCCATGCTATTCGCTTTCTTCCATTTCCTTTCAGCCTCTAGCTGGTCATCAGTAGAATCAGCATAAATCTCAGGACAGGGTTCCGACAAGACATACTTGTACTCCTCAGCAGTGAGTACTATGTCAAGATTTCTCTTCCAATCTACGTAATTAGGGCCAGTCAGTTTGTTCTCACGAAGAATGCTCATCAATGGGCTAAAAGAATCCTTAGTCATCTCTCTCTGGATTTGAAACGGCTTATAATTAGACGGGCAGTACATATGTAACATGCATATGGTGCTAGTTATAAAAGGAAAAAGATGCACAAAACTTTTTTTTTTTACATTATTTAACCCTAATTATAATGTATCAGTGTTTCAACCTCCTCATAGACCCTCCATCGAAGGGATGGCCGAGCCTACAGTCATGTTGAATTAAGGTATGCTTATTTGGATTATCACTATTTGGATACACGTATCTAGTGGCAGTCTAATCACTGATTGGTTTGGCCTCATATGACAAATAACTCTAACTCCTAGGGAGAGGTCATTACCGTCTTATGTCAAGTGTATTACCATCTTTTATGAAATTTCCCAGAATGTCTATGACTTGAGTCCTCCGAAGGGAAGTGACTTTAATCCATTCTTAAAGTGAACTTTAGTAAAGAGCTCCACCAAAGGGATGGCCGCTCCCACCAACACTTCATTGACATTCTATAGAAGTGATCTTTAGTAAAGAACTCCACCGAAGGGATGGCCGCTCCTACTAACACCTCATTACGAATATTCACATTAGTTCACCCACTAACCTATCAAAGTGATCTTTAGTAAAGAACTCCACCGAAAGGGTGGCCGCTCCCACTAACACCTTATTGAGATAACATGAACCGAGAATGGAAGGCCGTGGGGTTTTTCCAAACCCCTCTCCCACTTGATTATTTATCATTAGGTTTTTTAAATAAAATATTCTTTTTGACCTTTACATTGTTTACTCAAAAACTCTTTTAAATCTAGCAAACTTAGTTAATTAAAATTATGACTCAATGGCTTAAGTCATCTTAAAAATAAATAACCTTTGCTTTAAAACATTTGAGTAAATCGCTTTAAAGAGTCAAAAACCTAACTTGGGTTATGGGAACCCTTAGGTAGCATCTTATTAGATTTTAGTTTAGCCTCTTTTGGAAACCAAGGGTACCAAGATAAACTAAACCCTAACCAATTTTAAACCTTAGACAAATAGAAGGTGCTGGTCTAAGTTCCGTTTAAAAACAATTAGCCAAACTAAAAATAATCCAATATAGAAAGATGCCAATTTTAAAACTTAATGGTGGCCATGTTTCTAGGTGACAATTATAACAATTATATAAAGCATTCAACCATGCATTCCATATATAAAAGCAAATAAAAAAAATGCAATCCTTGATGGCTCCCTGCTCTTTGGATTTCAAATCCTTATCGAACAAGGACATCAAAAATAGATCTCATCTTGCACCAAGAATCCTTGTCTCCTCCATCACTAAGGAACCCAGTTACTAGCAACCCATCTTGCTTGAAGCTTTCTTCTTCTTGCTTGTTACAATAAATGAAATTTATACAAGCAAACCCATGAAAAACAAAACCAAAAATTACATTGGAGATACCTATGCTTTTCAAGAAAGCTTACATCAAGACTAGTTGGAATAAAAGTTAGGAAAAAAAGACAACTTCCTATGATTGCTAAACGCGCAATCGTACACTTTCCAACTAATGAAAAAATAATATATCCATATCCACACAATAAAAATGCGAACCATCAAGGATGCAAATATGGCTGCAAACAAAGAGGTTAGTGCATGCAAAACGCAATGTACAGCACTATACAGATCTGGAAAATCAATTCCAGCGGGTGCCACCATGCCCTTAATTAAACTAGGATTAATATTAACACAACATGGGATCATGATTTCACATGGAGTGGCTCTGATACCACTGAAAGAACATGCGATATTTCAGATCTGGACATCACTAGGGGAAGACGTCCATGGCTGATTTGGAATAAGCAAAACAGATTTTAAAAAATCTGATCTTAGCACCGCAGAACAGCCATATAAATCGCATAAAAACTCCATCGAATCATGATCAACAAGTGTATAATAAAAGGAGATAAAAGAAGACTACTACCTTGATGATATGAAGACTTCAAATATCTTAAAATAAAGATCCAAAGGGCTGATCTCAGATTTGCAATAAGCACTCTGGTTGCTGGAGTTTTCAGCAGTAGCCTTGCTTTTGACCTTCTCCTCTATTTCACTTCCAAATCTGATTGGCTAAGATAGTGTGATCTGAATATGGATTTCTTGATGGGTTTTCTGAATTATACTATATGGAAAGATTCAAACTTGAAGCTCTCTTCAAGGAAGAAGAATAAGAGGCCAAGGAAGTGTGCAAGAATGGGTGTGGACGGCCAAGGAATGTATTCCTCTTTTTATTGCAAACCTAGAGATGACTTTCCCTAAAGACTTTTCCTACTAATCCTCTTGGACGTCCCTCAAAAGGAATATACCATGCTAAGATTTATTTCCTTCTAAGCTCACTCCAATTAGAAAAGGAAAATAAAAAGGAACATCCCATAAACTTAGCAATTAGTTACCTTAGGTGTGCAGCACCTACTAATTTTAAGTTTCTAAAATAAAAAGGAAACTATACTATAGGAATTCTTATCCAAAGATGAGTCCAACTTTCCAAGTAAAGAAACCTACTCAAAGTTGGAAACCTCTCACAAGTAGTTCCTATTATGGCCGACCCACATGATTATAAATCACACCATGGCCCACAAGTCAATAATTTAGCTAGAGTCAAATTCATGTATGCCATCAAAGGCCTATTTGAATTTAAACTCAAAATTATTTTTCCACTAAAATAATTCAACCACATGTCATCTAAACAAATTAGGAAACCATGCCAATATAGGAAAGTGATTAGAGAATGGACTAAAAGACATATTTGCCATGGGCTCCCAAAATGACCAAAATGTCCATGCTAAACCCATAGCAACATTAAGACCATTTTAACCTTAACTCATTCCACTAAAGAGTTATGGTTGAACTCCAAAAATAAATATTTAATATGATTTTAAGCTAGTCAGAAAGTGACAGTTGTCTTCGACCTACTAAGTGAAATGACCAAAATGCCCCTCTATGTAACATCCATAATCAAGTCAGGTTATCAAAGGCACTATCAACCTTCTCGGTTACATCTCAACCTTAGAACTTCATATCCTTGACTAATCATCATCCGGATATCATTCTCTTGGTCCAGGGAGCGACCCACAAGTTCAATATCCATATGGAACATCCATATACTAAGATCTTAGATTTTGATGATTTATCGGATAATTCTAAGGGGACGATCACTCCATCATTAGATGGCATAGATTCTTTATTGCATCTGCACGTCCCAACTGATCAAGCCCGAGCACCCAAAACACAGAGCTGTTGACCCATGTGAAGGATCTCACCCATAGTGAATTAAAGCACAAGAACTCGACTTCGTCAGTTCATCCACAAATGCTCAAGATTAAGAGCACTGGTCACTCAGTAGCATGAGGTGACTCGATCTCTCTCCGTGATAGTACTATTTTAGAGATCACACCTACAATGGTCATGTTCAATGCATGACATATCCACTAATGAGATAAATCTGGGAAAGGCCTCCCGTGACTTAGGTAAGTCACCCTGAATACAGGAGAGTATCTCACTATAACTTACACCAAGATGAAGTGCCCAACTCCATCTCTCAGTTATGAACAAATTTATTGTTTCTAGTGTCCATGAGTCAGACCTATCTATGTGAAGTCACTACACACCTAATTCATTTACTAGAAACAATGGTCCTTACACAACCATACATATATACATGTTTAAAGAGAAAAGAGTCATTCCATTAAATAACCAGTAAATATCTAGTAACATAGATGAAAGTGCAGCCAGTGGGCTTTAGGGCATACACCAATCCCAACATGGGCATGCAGGGGAGGCAGCGAGGGTGGTGCAGTAGGTGGGGGTGTGCAGGTGGTGGCGGGGGTGCAAGGTGAGTGCAGGTGGGGAGGAAGAAGAGAAAGAAAGGAAAAGAAAAGAAGGGAAGAAGAAGGTGGGGAAGGGCAGAGTGGTGCAGTGTGTGCAGTGAGGGAGAGAAGAAAAAAAGAAAGAAGGAGGTGCTAGTGCGGCTATGGTATAGCAGATGTGTGTGCAGAGAAATGTAGGGAAAGGTGGGTGTGACAAGTGACGCTAGCGTCGCCCATGGTGATGCTGTCGTCGCTTAGAAAGAAATATAAAAAATTGGCAAAAGGACCTCATTAGTGTTACATAATTGACAAGGACCTTTCGGGATATATGGCTGTATTTCAGGATTTTTCCAGTAAAATCCTCATTTTTTTAAAATCTATGATCTAAGGTGCTTTTCAGTTGTTCTGGTTTTAGATAAATATATTTCACTCATATCTATGTACAGTTTCCATGTGTTTTGTGTATGTATATATAATAACAATGGCGACTAACTGAATTGTAATATAGCATCCAACATATAAAGGATGGTGATAAGTTCTATATGCACCCACCCATTTTGTTAAGTAAACCCACATTCTGAGCTCACCCACTTCAAAAATTTAAACTCTCATTTTCTACTGAGCCCACCCATCGAAGATTACAAGCTTGCCCCTCTCTTCCTTCTCCTTATTCCGTTCTTCCTCATTTCCGTCAATATTGAGAGAAGACGTCATTTCCGATCGACAGGTGAGTGAGACCTTTGAAGGCAGATCATCTTCTCTTCGTGAGCAAAGACAGATCATCTTCATCTCCCCATGTACCTCTTCATCTTCAACTTCTGCCATTTTTGTTTTCCTCATTGTGAATCTCTTTTCCAACTAAATAAACATGTAATGCAAATGGATAGAGTGCATGCAAATGGAATGGAGTGTGTAGGTTGCAATTGGGATTGAATGGAAGGGATAGGGAGAGGGGAGAAGGGAAATCGGTGACGGTTGACATACAAAATGAAAAACATGATTCACGTACTGCACGAACACGCAGATCCGTGCACATCGGATTTGCACAGAAATGCAGATCTATGCACTTTCAATCTGCACGGAGATTAAAACCCGTGCGTTGTGCATATGCACGGTGATTCAAATCCATACTAATTGCATATGCACGGAGATTAAAACCCATGCATTGTGCATATGCACGAAGCCTCAAATACGTGCAGATTGCATTCGCACGGAGTTTCACATCCGTGCATATGTGGAATGCACGGGTAATTAAATCCGTGCAATTTCAGATATGCACTGCTAATGAAATCCGTGTAGTATGTTTACTTATTTATTGCTAATCAGAATGATGTATATTTCAGCATGCCACCAAGACAAGTTCGTTATGGTAGTTCTTCGACCTTAGGTCGCGATGACGCTATTAGTAGTCCATCAACCTCGAGGGGTTGGAGTGTGTTGGGTTTTTTGTGTTTCAAAACATTCTTAAGGTG
This sequence comes from Litsea cubeba, assembly GCA_012931725.1. NCBI lineage: Eukaryota > Viridiplantae > Streptophyta > Magnoliopsida > Laurales > Lauraceae > Litsea > Litsea cubeba. The sequence continues at coordinate 33,079,895 of CM022951.1, forward strand.
TTCTTTGTAAAAGGTGTTTTATCCTTTAGTACTTTTTGCTTTATGGGTAGTGTAGGCTATTGGCAACAACCCATCCCATATTGCTAAAGTTCAACTTTTGAAGATGGTTTATAAGTGTTTCCATTCCGTTACACTTTAACAACTGTTGTAGGCTTTTGCCATGGGCCCTATGCGCGCACGCGAGCCAGGCTTGACCCGAGGTCCTGGGTCCGAAAAACGTTTAATCGGGCGTGCATCCTACATGTAGATCACACGTAGGGGGGGTGCAAATCCAGGCCACTTGGCCTAGAGGGACCCGTATAGATATGACAACCTTTTGCCATTATTTTATTTTTTATATATAAAAAATCATTTCGGTCCTGAAATTAGCATGGCCGAACTCAGGACCATTTCGGTCTCGGTCTGCCGAACTCAGTACCATTTTCGTCTCGATCTCGGACTCAATTATGATGACCGAACTCAGGACCATTTCGGTCTCGGGCTCAGCATGATAGCTGCCATCATGGCCGAACTCAGTGAGCTGAGCTCGGCAGTTCGGCATGTCCGTCTCGGCAGTTCGGCATGTTGAGCTCGGCATGACCGTTGACCACACTGTTTAATCGTTGATTTAATGTTTTTAAATGTTGAGCATTAAATCGATTTTAATCGCTATTTTAATGTATTTTATTTAACGTTGTGACCTAATGAGGATTAATGACCCAACGGTCTCTAGTCACAATATAAATTAGGAGTCTTCCATTCTCAAAATACACAGAAAAAATTATTTTTTTTCTTCCCCTCTTTACTGTTTTCCCTGTGAGTATTGAGCATTCAAAAAGGAGTATTCTCTTTCGGGCTGCGTTGCGACCAGACCTGAATCAAGGAAGGCCGTTGTATCCTGGGGGCGGTTCTGCTGAGAACCTTCGCACCTGGATTTTATCCTAAGGGGTGGAACTCGTCCTAAAGAGAGCGTCATCAGACGTGCCTCGGTCACTTATCCGCTGCCATAGCTGCTCTTCGACTTCGGCCAACAAATCACAGTCGCAGTCATAAACACTCGGGTACTATTGTTTCATTTACATTCTGATTTGACAGCAGTTAAATTCTGTAGTAATTCCAACAATTTTAGGACGATTATGACTACTTCCGCTGTCAAGTTCAAGCATCAGGACTTAGTTCGGTTGGACAATTTTGATGGATCAAATTTTCGACGTTGGCAGCAGAAAGTTTTATTTCTGCTGACATCTTTGAAAATTGCTTATGTCCTCACCGAATCATGCCCTTATCGTGAAGAAGGACCAGGCGGCTCATATGCATGAAAGAAATGGAAAGAGCATGATTACCTGTGCAAAAGCCATATTCTGAACATGGTAGCAGACAACATATACAATATGTATTCAGAAGCACGATCTGCTAAGGACCTCTGGAAAGCCCTTGATAAAACTATAAAACAGAAGAGTCTGGGGCTAAGAAGTATGCAGTTGGTCGCTATCTGAATTTCAAGATGGTAGATGATAAGCCCATTCTTCCTCAAGTTCATGATCTATAAACCATTGTTAATGAAATTGTTAAAGAAGGGATCCGAATTGATGAACAATTCCAAGTGGCGACAATTATTGAAAAATTACCAACCACTTGGAAGGACATACAAAAAACCATTCGACACAAAAGAAAGGATTATTCTTTGGAGCGCCTTCAGCGCTACTTGAGAATTGAGGAAGAAGCCCAGAACAGTGATCAAAAGGATTTAGCTGAGAATGGTGGTAAAATTAACTTAGCTGAATCCAAACCCCAAGTTAATGCTGAAAAGAAAGGGAAGTTTGATCAACATCTAGGCAGGAATAAGCAATTTAGTCCTTCCTTTAAGAAAAAGAATCCGAAGCAAAACCAGAACAAAAGGTTCAGTAAAAATAAAGGGACTGTCAAGCCACAGGCTAAAGGCAGTTGCTTTGTTTGTGGCAAGCCGGGACACTTTGCAAGAGAATGTCGTCACCGAAAGAAATGTCCACAACAATCTCACACCACCAAGCCTCAAGCTAATGTTACTGAAGCAGAACAGTTTGTTGCTGTTATTTCTGAGGTAAATGCTGTCAGCACAGGAAAGAGTGAATGATGGTGGGTTGACACTGGTGCAACCACCCATGTCACTTTTGACAGAGGTGTCTTCAAGACCTATGAAAAGGTTAAAGATGACTGTAAGCTCACTTTGGGAACTACCGTTACTACACAAGTAATCGGTAAAAGGAAGGTTGAACTTCAGTTCACTTCCGGGAAGACAGTAACATTGCTGAACGTGTTCCATGCACTAGAATTGAGAAAAAATCTTGTGTCTGGTTATCTTCTGAATAAGGCCGGATTTAAACAGGTAATAGAATCCGACCAGTTTGTAATCACCAAGAAAGGTGTATTTGTCGGTAAGGGTTATGCATGTGAGAATATGTTTAAATTGAATATTGTCAATAATAATATTGCATCTTCTTCTGCTTATATCATTGCTTCAGTTAATGAATGGCATGGTAGATTAGGTCATATTAATTTCAGAACTATGAAAAATATGAGTAATGATGGACTAATTGATAAATATGAAGATGATCATAAGAAATGTGTAATATATTCTCAATCAAAAATTACTCGTAAACCATTTAAACATGTAGAAAGGGAATCTACATTACTTCAATGAGTTCATTCTGATATATGTGATCTTAGTAATACTATGACTAGAGGTGGTAAATATTATTTTATTACCTTTATTAATGACTGTTCTAGATATACTTATGTATACTTATTAAGAACCAAGGATGAAGCACTATCTAAATTTCAAATTTATATAACTGAAGTTGAAAATAAATTGAATAAAACTATTGTGTTATTTCGAAGTGATACAGGTGGTGAATACACCTCAAAAGATTTTTAAAATTTTTGTGAATCTAAAGGAATTAAGAAAACTTGTACTGCCCCTTATACACCTCAATAAAATGGAATAGCAGAAAGAAAAAAATAGGACCTTGATTGAAATGGTTAACTCTATGTTAATAGCATCCGGTAGTCCTAAAAATTTGTGGGGTGAAGCTTTGTTGACTGCTTGTTATATTTTAAATAGAGTTTTACATTCTAAGACTAAAAGAACACCCTTTGAGATTTGGGAAGGGAGAAAGCCTAATCTTAGATATTTTAAAGTTTGGGGGTGTTTAGCACATGTCAGGATAGTAGATCCAAAAAAGGCCTAAATTAGGACCCCACTCATGGGAGTGTGTTTTCATTGGCTATGCACAAGATAGTGCTGCCTACAGATTCATGAAATTAGAAGACCTAACCTTAGTTGAGTCTAGAGATGCAGATTTTTTTTTAAGACTCTTTTCCTTTTAAGACTAAGTTTACCTCAGAACCTTCTTCATCCAAAAGAGTTCTAGAAACTCATGAGGAAGAAGAATCACAACCTAGAAGGAGTAAGAGAGTAAGGACTGCTACTAGTTTTGGTCCAGACTTTGAAACCTATCTAGTAGAGGAAGATCCATCTACTTTTCAGGAGGCTATGACTGCACATGATGCTGTTTTTTGGAAAGAAGCATTAGATGATGAAATTGAATCCATTTTAGCAAATAATACATGGGAATTAACTGACTTACCTTTAGGTACTAAACCTTTAGGGTGCAGGTGGGTTCTCAATAAAAAACTTAGGCCTGATGGGTCAATAGAGAAATATAAAGCCAGGCTAGTAGCCAAAGGCTTTAGACAAAAAGAGGGAATAGACTTTTTTGATACTTATTCACCTGTGTCTAGAATCAGTTCTATTAGAATCTTGATTGCTATTGCTGCTATTCATAATTTGATAATACATCAGATGGATGTAAAAACTGCTTTTCTAAATGGAGATTTAGAAGAGGAAATTTATATGGATCAACCAGAAGGATATGTCATTAAAGGACAAGAGCGAAAGGTGTGTAAATTAATAAAGTCCTTATATGGACTAAAACAAGCACCTAAATAGTGGCATATGAAATTTGATGAGGTTATTCTTTCTAATGGCTTCAAAATAAATGAGGCTGAAAAATGTATTTATTATAAATACGATGGTTGTTCAACAATTGTAATATGCTTATATGTTGATGATTTACTAATATTTGGATCTAGCTTGGAATGTATACAAGAAACAAAAAGTCTTATTTCTCAAAATTTTGATATGAAAGACTTGGGAGAAGCAAATGTTATATTGGGAATTAAAATCATAAGAGATGATTCTGGAATTAAATATTCCCAGTCACATTATATTGAAAAAATATTGAGAAAATATGATTATTTTGATTGCAAACCTGTGTCTACTTCTTTTGATCCAAATATTAAATTAGTGAAAAATGATGGTGAATGTGTATCTCAACTTGCTTATGCTAGTGTAATTGGTAGTTTGATGTATGCTATGAATTGTACTCACCCTGATATAGCTTATGCAGTGAGTAAATTGAGTAGATATACTAGTAATCCTAATGCTACACATTGGAATGCTGCATATAGAGTACTTAAGTATTTAAAGCATACCATAAACTATGCATTGTGTTATTCAAGTTATCCAGCTGTAGTTGAGTGTTAACAGCGATGCTGACTGGAATTCAGACTTAGATGATTCTAAGTCTACTAGTGGATATATTTTTACTCTGGGAGGTGCTGCAGTATCTTGGAAATCAAAGAAACAAACTGCAATTTCTCATTCCACTAAGGATTCAGAATTCCTGGCTCTGGGATCTACTGTGATGGAATCTGAATGGATTAGAAATTTATTATTTGATATTCCTTTGTGGACTAAACCAATTCCTCCTATTATTATTCATTGTGATAACACTACAGCAATTATTACTGCTAACAATGCCACGTACAATGGAAAGTCTAGACAAGTGCGACTACAACATAGCTATGTGAAACAATTACTCGGTGGAGGAGTAATTTCAATTGATTATGTGAGATCAAAGGATAATTTAGCAGATCCTTTGACAAAAGGCCTTGCAAGGGAAAAAAATAAAAGAAACAACTAAAGGGATGGATCTTAAGCCCATAAATCATCAATAGCGGGAACCCAACCTAATGACCGGAGATCCCGAGAAATAGGTTCAATGGGGAAAAACAACCTATCCCGATGATGTGTAGTACTGACCTATAGAGTATGTTTACTCTGTACTTATCCCTGTTGTGTAATATCAATTTGATGATTGGTACATAACCTGTAGCGAATGAGGTTGGATTTAATCCTTAATGAGATGATAGCCTAGATGGTGGGGTGCACAGCTGCAGGAGCACTCTTGATAGACTCACCTATATGAGTGTGGAAGTGGGGCCGCTTCTTATGAGAATTTGGGCAGATTCTCTAGAGCATTCATGAAATCCAGGATTAAGCACATGGCCGTAAAGTGCTGACCTTTTGACTCCAAGATCAAATCTTGACATAATTCTGAACTGATATAAAAAGTTGAAGTTCAAGACTTTATTCACTACAACTCCTAAAAGTTTAAAATTATGTCATGACGGTAAGGTTCAAGCTCTGCCACCTTACCAGTGAGATGCTCATTGAATATTTTGAAACAGAGGGGAGATTGTTGGGTTTTTTGTATTTCAAAACATTCTTAAGGTGTTCTTTGTAAAAGGTGTTTTGTCCTTTAGTACTTTTTGCTTTATGGGTAGTGTAGGCTATTGGCAACAACCCATCCCACATTGCTAAAGTTCAACTTTTGAAGATAGTTTATAAGTGTTTCCATTCCTTTACACTTTAACAACTATTGTAGGCTTTTGCCATGGGCCCTATGCGCGCACGCGAGCCAGACTTGACCCGAGGTCCTGGGTCCGGAAAATGTTTAACCGGGCGTGCGTCCGCGACGCGCATCCTGCGTGTATATCGCGCGCAGGGGGGGTGCAAATCCAGGCTAGTTGGCCTAGAGGGACCGTATAGATATGACAACCTTTTGCCATTATTTTATTTTTTATGTATAAAAAACCATTTTGGTCCCGAAATTAGCATGGCCGAACTCAGGACCATTTCGGTCTCGGTCTGCCGAACTCAGAACCATTTTCGTCTCGGTCTCGGACTCGATCATGATGACCGAACTCAGGACCATTTCGGTCTCGGGCTCAGCATGATAACTGCCATCATGGCCGAACTCAGTGAGCTGAGCTCGGCAGTTCGGCATGTCCGTCTCGGCAGTTCGGCATGTTGAGCTCGGCATGACCGTTGACCACACTGTTTAATCGTTGATTTAATGTTTTTAAATGTTGAGCATTAAATCGATTTTAATCGCTATTTTAATGTATTTTATTTAACGTTGTGACCTAATGAGGATTAATGACCCAATGGTCTCTAGTCACAATATAAATTAGGAGTCTTCCATTCTCAAAATACACAGAAAAAATTATTTTTTTTCTTCCCCTCTTTACTGTTTTCCCTGTGAGTATTGAGCATTCAAAAAGGAGTCTTCTCTTTCGGGCTGCGTTGCGACCAGACCTGAATCAAGGAAGGCCGTTGTATCCTGGGGGCGGTTCTATTGAGAACCTTCGCACCTGGATTTTATCCTAAGGGGTGGAACTCATCCTAAAGAGAGCATCATCAGATGTGCATCGGTCACTTATCTGCTGCCATAGCTGCTCTTCGACTTCGGCCAACAAATCACAGTTGCAGTCATCAACACTCGGGTACTATTGTTTCATTTACATTCTGATTTGATAGCAGTTACATTTTGTAGAAATTCCAACAGAGTGGTGTGGTGAGCTCATCTACCACAGATCGTCATAGGCCTAAGGCGTCAGAGTGGAGACGCAAGGCGCGACATGATCCAAGTCCGGATCTGATAGAGGAGTCAGGAGGATGTAGCCACTCAGGAGGCTACAGATGATGATATTACTGATGGACGAGAGTCTCCATCTTCTACTTAGAGTTATTGATGGGCGTTGGACATATTCGACATTATGAATGGGGAGCTGCTGCATTAGCGTATCTTTATCGCCAGTTGGGACAGGCTACGAGGACAGATGTTCGACAGATTGTCGGATATCTCACGCTGTTGCAGGTATCTCACTCGTATATATATATAACAATTTGGTATCATCAAATTTGTTAATCCATATATTATGTGTGTACAGGCCTAGGTATACGAGCACTTCTGTAAAATCTTACACCCCATTAAGCTACCACTTATCCCAAAACCAATTGGTGATAGGAAACGGTACAATAATAGTTTTATAGTGAGGGCGAGGGCTCGACCATAATTATGACCGCTCAGGAGCGAGGGTGGATGTTGACCTCAACAACTTCCCCTTTGCTCGTCCACGAGCGTAGATTGGATATACTACAAGCGAGCCACTAGCACGTCGATGGTATCCTTCTAGTAGTTCGGGCAACATGATGGAGAGTATACAATTGATACATGAGAGGCTAGACGGTATCCATCCGAACAAGGTGAATAGACATACCTATCTAATAGTTACTATTATATTGAAGTCATTATTATTAATTTATTGTTTTCTTTTTTATCCACAGGTAGCTTGGGACCCCTATGCTAGTGTGAGGGATCATCATCCCCTCCACCAGATATCATTTTTTTGTGGATTCTTGAGATCGATGGATGTCATCGAGCCCTATCACCCACAGAGGGTCCTTTGTCAATTTGGACACATGTAGACAATCCCACCTCCACCGTATGCCCCTATTCATGCATCTAGGGGAGCGACTGCTGCTAGGTACAAGGTCTCATACCAATTTCTGGACCAGTTCTGGATTACGTGGGGTGGCCATATATTATCACCAGAGCACCACGGAAGTCGTGCGATGCATGCATGGGATTGTGCCCCTAATTATCTTCAGTGGTTTCGGAGGATCTCGCATGTACAGATCCATAATCCAAATCGCCATTCACATTATGACCCCCACCAGGGCGCTGATGACCCTACCCCCACGATGATGAGATTATTTAATTTGAGGATTTTCACTTGACGGTATATGCATGCCTAACCCATTTGCTAAATTCATATCTTGTTCTGCTGATACAGTTCCACCGAGCTGTGAACCATCTTCGTGCCACAATTGTGCGAACAGGACAGCCAGCTGACGTTTATTACCGTGTGTTACAAACTACACTCGAGATTCTAGAAGACTTGTCGGTTACATACAGGCGTCATCTATAAGGACTGTAGTCGGGTTTTATGGGTGTCATGTATTTTGTTGGTTGACGGTTGAACTATGTATTATTTTTTGTGGATGAACTTTGATGTGGATTGAACTATTTACATGACATTGGATCTTCAGATGTACTTACTTTTATTGGATAATGGATGAAGTTTTTTACCAATTTGTTTTTATAAGTATGCATGTTGATCAAAGTAGAAATGTTTACCAATTCCTACCATCTACATCAGTGCTGGCTGGCCCTGCAAAACCCCCCAACATCACACTATTCGACCAACATAAGATGAGCCATGTTGTATTGCACAAAAATACAGAGCCATGTAATACACTCATGTACAGAAATCTAAAGCCGTGCAATACACTTATGCACAGAAGTCCAGAGCCGTGCAATACAACCATACACGGAAATCCGAAGCCGTGCAATACACTTATGCACGGAAATACAGAGCCGTGCAATACACTTATGCATGGCTTCATATTGTCGATCATTACATGTAATGCGCGGCTCTGGAAATTTGTGCAGGACACGAATGGAAGAAAAAAAAAATGAAAGCACGTGTCAAAAAAATGATAGCTTCTCTTCATATATGGTCATTTGCGTGTCCATATTGGAGATGGCTTCTCTAAAACACAATGTGGTGCCTAGGATTGGAGATGTGATAGCTTATATAAGGAAATGGAGAGATGGATTGGGAGATGAGTTCTTCCAAAGTAGGATCTTTATAATGATGAGAAGAAGCAGAAGAAGAAGTATATGCTGGTGAAGGGAATTAAGTGCGGAAGAAGTGAAGATGAAATCCTGAAGAGAGGAGGAAGACGAAGTGACGAAGAAGAAAAAAGAAGCATAAGGCTTGAAGAGAAAAGGAAGATGAAGGCAAGGGTAATTAGGGAAATCCACATATGAGTATTCTTGGAATTTAGAAAAACTTCTAAAGGTGGGTAGGCTCAGTAAAATGGGTGGGTGCATATAGAATTTCCCTAAAGGATGATGGCAAACAAGTTGTGTTTGGTACAGGTTCATGGACGACCTGGATTTTGACATGCATGTACGTACCCAGTAAAATCTAGAAACGTAAAGCATGAGTATGACTCTGTTTGATCCTATTGAATCATATCTAACTCAAGTTATATGTGATTTTTAATGTACTCAATATTTATCTATTATAATTTATATAATTTGTAATGTAGTGTATATACTACTTGAGCAATCAGAAATATTAATATGACCTCAATGGACTTGGACTAAACTCAATTATCAATGAAGTTAGAAGTAGATTCATACAGTTTTTTTTTTTTAGGGTTAGAACCTTCAAATAACTGGGTGCCCGAAGGTCCACTGACATCCCATGGTGGGCCTTTAACCTTTCAGGCCAACTTCGAGAGCAAGTCCTTTTCTTTTTTTTCAATATTCATATCTCAAGCATCTTTCTCTTGCTTGGGCCAAGGGGAACTAAACTTACATGCCCAAGGATCAATTCCCGGGAGATATGACTAGAGTGCAAGTCCTATCCAAGTAGACATCTTATGTTCAAATATCTTGAGCCTTTAGCTTTACTAATGGCATGGTTTTTCTTTTACAAAGATCAAATGACTTGTTTGTTTACATAAGAGGAGTAAAATAAAAATAGGGGTCAAATCATAAAGAAAGCTATAGGAGAAGATTAATATAAAAAAAAATAATATAAGACAAAATTTTACTCTTTCTTCTCTTTCTTTGCTAGGCAAAGGAGAGCAAAACAAAGTGGAAAAAAGTTGGGCAAAACACTTATTTTATGTCACACCTGAACTTTATTTTACGCTCATCATTTTCTACATAAATACTAGAGGATTTTACCGGAAAATTTCCGGTAAATGTCCGTTGCACGAAATGGTTCCCCGTAGTTGGGGCCGCACGAAATAGTTCCTTTGTCTGAATTTTTTTTTTTAACTTTGAGACGAGTGACGCTAGACTGGGGAGTGACGCTGCATCACTCGTCGTTTTATAAACTCACCTTCAAAACACCCCTTTTCTCATCTCTAATTGTCCACATCAATGGTATCTTGCAGGTTTTCGCAGAGAGGAAGAAAAAAGAAGAAAAATAAAAATAAAAGAGAGGGAGGTGGAAAAGAAAGAGAAGGAGGAAGAAGAGAAAGAAAGAAATCAAAGGAAAAAAAGGAGAAGAAGAATGTGGGAATGTGGAAATATGTTAATGCCCAGTCCTTCTTCTTCCCTTCTTTTCTTTTTCTTTCTTTCTTTCTTCTTCTCCTCCCTCTCACGGCCCTGCCTTCACCACTTGCACGCCCCCAATTTCTTCTTCCCCTCTTTTATTTTTCTTTCTTCTCTTTCTTCCTACAAATATGTGCTTCTCCATGAACTTGAACAAACAGTGAGATTCAACTATTCACAAGGAAATTAGAAACCTATTTGTGAGCACCATGAAACCCAACACAAACTAGAGTTCTGACCATTTTTTTGTATCCTCATTTCGTGGATGAAGAAGAAAAGGAGAAAGAGGAGGAGGGGATGGGTTTTGGTTCCTTGCCCAATGAAGAAGATAAGATATTTATGCTCTCATGCTCGCTTGGTGCCCATGGTTGCTTGCCAAACCAAAGAGAAAGGGCTGAGAAGCGAGAGGAAGCTATTGAGCCAGAACAAGGAACAGGAAGATGATGAAGGTGGAGGTATAAAAAAAACCGCAGAGTGACGCTAGCGTCACTAATTTTCACACTGAGCAACGCTAGCGTCACTCGTTTCATATTGGAAAATAAAAAAAAAAACCAAAAGGGGTCTGCAGTGCGATTTTTGATGCACTACCAAGTGCAACGTCCAATTACTGGGTATTTTCCAGTAAAATCCTCTTAATACTATAATGAAATAAAATTTACTGTCACATCAATTTTATTCCACTTTTTATTTATTTAATTCAAAACACCAGGCCACATTAGTCCCTTTCTTCTCCTCTTCTATTCTATTTGGTAGTGGGAATTCAAGTCCTCTCATGTCAGACATGAGAAATCACATTGCAGGTTTATAATTCCACGGGGGCAATTTATAAAATTCAAATCGTTCAGTTATATGCCATTATATGTTGGGCTGATAAGAGTTGAGGCACCTGTGATTGGTCGCCGATTTAAATTTCACACGTCTTACGTTGACCAATCTGATATGACATCAGTCAATATAATACAATTGAAATCATGTGAAAACACATGAACACAATCCAATTTTTATTTAAAGCCGGAACAGGATACTAGATCCATGTCAAAATTGGGTCTGGATCTGTATTTGAATTATAACAATCGATCCAGGTTTGGGCCCACCATGGATCCGCCGCAGATCCAACCCAGTTGCATCCCGACCTCCGCTGGTCAAGCTGACTATAATTGGATCCAACCAACTTGGCAATATGTTTCCCAATGCTTATATATGCTTGGATCCCAACTGATGCATTTGATATGGGCTCCGCCTGTTTTCAAGGAAATATGGGTATGGTGTATCAAAGGTCCGGGTCATCCCCAGTTTGGCCAGAGTTGAGCCCTTTTCGGACAAATTCGTATTTGCATTTTAATTGGGTAGCCTGTACCTGGGCACATATTTACCTAATGGACCAGCTTCAGGGCTTCCTTTTGCTAACACACCATCGTCAGGCCTCTCGTTTAGGCCCACCAGCTAGATTTTAGGCTGGACTTCTGCCATCAATTACAAATGGTTTGAATTGGACATTGCTTAAAACATGGCGATGCAACTTGGGTCAGGTTCAACCCAAACTGATATGCCCTGTTCCCACCAAGAAGTGAAATTCGATGTGGTCCCGTTTGACTTTGGTTGGACTTGGTATTGGATTTTGAAATCCACATAGAATTCCAGTTCGGATATGGGCTTCAGTTACCCGAATTCGAATAGGATCCCAAGCTACACATGAACGCATATATTGAATCATACATTGTGTATCCACTATACCATTTACTATTGAAACTTCTATATCTCAGGGCCCATTTGGATAAATGAGGAGTGGAGTGAAATGAAGTGGATTTTACATGTGGAGTGGAGTGAAGAGAAGTAGGTTGAAGTTAAAATATAATACTTCATTTCACTTCATTTGGATGCTTATTTTGAAGTTAAGGTTTGAAGTAGAATCTACTTTTACTCAAGGAAATGGAAGTAGTTAGAGTTGAAGTGAAATGGATTACATATGGCTCACAACATTACTTCATCTATTAGGCCAGACTCATCCAAACGGGATAGAGTTGAAATTTTAGACAGTTAGGGCCCATTTAACTTCACTCTACTCTATTTTTTGTCTATCCAAACAGGCCCTTACGGATAAGAAAAACAAAGTCAGAAAGTCGGATACCTTACTCAACCCAAATTCCAGTTGCCTAGGAAATTTACAATTCAGTTCACGTATATTTAGGTGAAATTTGGACAATTGGTTCAGGTGTGGGTTTACGGACATGCAATTGGATCATGCCTCAGTTGTGCCAATGCCAAACCTGACCCACCGTAGCTGATACCCATTTGCACATGTACAGCCATGTTAGATCCTTGAATCGGTGACAGTTTGTGAGCTTATAAGCGGAAGAAACGGGCAACACCAAGCAACAACGCACCTATCAATGAAGTGACCTCAAACACCTGCCGCCACCTCAAAGTGAAGAAAAATGTGCTTAACCGATTCCTCCTTCTTTTAACACATCACGTAGAGATCTAAGATGCTAGACGACAATAGTCCTCTTCTTCTCAAGTTGTCTGGTGTAGAAATCTTTTTTGAAATTGCTAACCAACAAAAGACTTCCATCCGGAGAGGAACCATCCCTAACCAAATTTAAGGAAAAGAGATAGTAGAGGATAGGTTCCCCTCTAATGCCATGTAAAAAGCCTTCACTGAGAATTTCCTGGACATGGAAGGCTGCCAAGTTTTCTGCGCCAGATAATTAAAAGGATTGCAAATAGAACTTCTGAGTTTCCTAAACTGCTTCAAGGTGTCATTGATTTTTATAGGAGACAATGAAATATGATCTTTTTTGGTAAAAGAAAAAAGATAGAAGATAATGGGAGATGGAATCTTGGTGAACTGGGGTAAGGGATTGATTCCTTCTAGTGTTCTGTTTTAATGTTTACTGTGTGGGAATGATTCTTAAGCTGCCATGGTTAAGCTAGCCCCAGAGGTAATGATCGGCTAATGATGGCCAAGCCTCGGCAAGGCGCAAAGGGCCACTCGAGCGCCAGGTCAATCCCGACCTAAATACATCTCCCGCTTGGGAGTATGTCCCGACCCAACGAGTCTCCCGCGTGGCATCTTGTATGAAGACCACTGTCTTGTCCCGCTCGGCAACATGTCCTCCAGCTCGGCACCACACCCGGACCTTATTCATCCACCTCGGCACCTCTCTGCCCAACTGCTCACGAGCATCAGGCTAAAGCCAGAGAGTTAACGGAGACGAGTATTAGAAGTTCAAACCATCAAAGACTCGTCCGAGCCATGATATCCGTGACGGGGCAAGGACGTGCACGTAAGGGATTGAGAAGACGTCTCAGCTGCCCAAGATCTCTGACGGATTGGCATCCAGCAGCTATGTCCCCATCGGGGCAAGGCTTTAAGCGAGGCCCGATGGGACTACCGCCCAAAAGTCCAACAGGGTATGGCCCGATAAGACCAGCATTTAATGAATGGTGGGCCGATTGGACTGAATGGTGGGCCAATTGCATCGGACGATGGGCCGATTAGATTGTCATTTAAAGAATGGCAGGCGCATGGGATGTTCATTTAATAAAAGTGGGCTGATAGGATTGTACGTCCTAGGGAACAAAGTCAAATCATAGGATCCACTGTCGGATCAAGTCAGAGAGGTCTCTCTTATAAATAGGGGAACCTTCTTCCCCCTCAGGTACGCATTATACACCCTAGAGCAAAAACTCTACCTCTTTTCTTCCTCCTCCATCCTACTGTTGAGTCCCATAACTAACTTAGGCATCGGAGGGCCTTGCGCTGCCTGCAGCCAGGGTCTCTGACGATAGTCTCTCTTCTTTTCTCCCTTTCAGGTTCTGAGGAGGCGAATTACCAGCACCAAAGTGCATCGAGGGAGCCCCTAATCCCTCCTTAATCAAGTCCATAATTTTTAGGCAGTTACAATTGGCGTCGTCTCTGGGGAACAATTCATACGTCTTCCCTAACACCATGCCTCTCAAAGCTAAGAAGGGAGGAGAACCATCGAAGAAGATTGTTCCTTACCAAAAAAGGACTGAGCCAAGGCCTGGTGTGGCCAACGCCGAGGAACAACCTGTAACCCAGGCTTTCGTCGAAGAATACCAGTTAGAAGCGTCCTCCAGGGAAGTAGCAGCGCCTTCCCATCAGGGCAAACATCGTCAAGAGCATATCCGGAAGGATAAGTCTGTAGCAGTCAGCAAATCCCATCACTCCCATCACGAAGACAACGGAAACAATGACGATGTTAATAACCCATACCTTGCTAATATCAGAACCCAAGACCTTCTTCTCAACCAGATCCACCAGCTCCAGCAGCAGCTCTAGGAGGAGAAAGAGAAGGCCGATGCCCTACATCCCAAAAAGAAACAGGCTCCACCGGAAGGAGATCTAAGGCAGATCATCGAGGCCAAAAAGCAGAAGAAAGCCCGTGATGAGGGCTCGAGTAATTGCCACTCGAAAAAGAAGTCGTTGATCTCCATGCTGGAAGACGGAGAAGATCTGACAGAATGGTTCGACAATCAAGCTAAGCAGGCACTCATGCGCAATGCAGGAGTAGTCGGTCTCGCCCAGGACTGGCTAGGAATTTACGACTCTGAAGACCTCGGCACGTCTCCCTTCTCCCGGGAGATAAAAGACTATCCCCTCCCTGAGAAGTTCAGCAAACCGAGGTCCATCCTTTATGACGGAGCCTAGGACCCGGAGCACATCTTCACCATTTTACCCAGAGGATGTCAATCTGGGGGGACATCGGTCGATCACTTGAGCTGTAGAGTCTTTTCCTCCAACTTGGGAGACCTCCCCTTGAAATGGTTCTGTGCGCTTCCGGAGGGATCAATTTCAAGCTGGAGAGAGCTCCGGAGTTCCTTCCTTGAGAAGTTTCAGGCGCACAGGATCATCCCCAAAACAAATGCCGACATAATGGCTCTTAGGATGAGGCAACACGAGAGCATCACCCAGTTCGCCAAAACATTCTGGACCATCTATAGCCGGGTGGAAAATGCCTCGTAGGAGATAATGGTTACGTCTTTCCAACAGGCCCTGTTCCCAGGAAACAAACTGTGGAAAGATCTTATTCAAAATCCTGTAGCTTCGGTGAAGGC
The DNA here is from genome assembly GCA_012931725.1 of Litsea cubeba. Lineage (NCBI taxonomy): Eukaryota > Viridiplantae > Streptophyta > Magnoliopsida > Laurales > Lauraceae > Litsea > Litsea cubeba. The sequence continues at coordinate 33,095,320 of CM022951.1, forward strand.
TCTCATGGCCAGAGTGCACCGATTCGTCGAGCAGGAAGAGGATGATCTCAAAGCTAGGGAAAACCTCGGCTTCGAGCACGAAGACCGACCAGCCAAGAAGGAGAAGAAATCGTTCCAGAAGCCGGAACCCAGCCAAGGTTGGACATCAGGCAGCTCGATGAACCTTCGATTCAGCCCCCGAAGAGCAACAAGAAGTTTAGGCAGGAGAACCAACTAAGAGGAGAAAGCGAACAGCCGCCAGTTGATGCCTTCAAGGCTGTTAACTCCATCTTCAAGGAGCCAATCTACAGGCTCCTCAACAAGATCAAGACGCAGCCTTACTTCAGCTGGCGCAACCCATGATAAGGGACTCCTCTAGCCGGGACCAAAGCAAGTTCTGTTTATATCACAAGCAGAACGAGCACATGACCGAGAACTGATGTCCCTCAAGTCTCACCTGGAGAAGCTGATATAGAACGGGCACCTGAAAGAATACATCAAAGAGTAAGGCGTGAATAATAGCCGAGCTCAGCGTCGGGACGACAAAGATCAGGAGAGTTCGGAGTCAGAGAAAATCATCAATGTCATTCACCTAGTTCCCGCCCCCAAAGGGAGTAGCCAAGCCCGTACCGAGGCTAGGAGGACCTCACATGACAAACAAGTGATGGCTGCCAAGCTGGGACCAGCATCCAAGAAAGCTCGGAAGGCGATCTATTTCCAAGAGAGAGATTTAGAGGGAGTTCAACTTCCTCACAATGACCCATTGATTGTAACCCTGAAGTTGAAAAACTTCAAAGTGTAGAGGAACCTCGTCGACCCCGGCAGCTTGTCCGAGGTCCTCTATTTTGATTGTTTCAAAAAGATGGGACTTGGCGAAGAAGACCTCCAGGAGGCGCGAACTCCCCTAATAGGATTCAGCGCCAGACCTGTCTACCCCAAAGGGACAATGTCCCTTAAAGTCCAAGTTGGAGGTGCCTCTATGATGGCCGACTTCCTTGTAGTTGATGCACCGTCCCCCTACAATGCCATCATGGGAAGAACCTGGTTACACAACATGGAAGCAGTGCCATCCACCCACCATCAGAAGCTCAAATTTCCATTGGAGAAGAGCAATGGCACAATCAAGGTGGTCACCGTCGAAGGAGATCAGCAAATGGCCAAGCAGTGCTTGATTGCCGTGGTACCCGGCGAGCAGGAATCCAAGCAGGTACACATGGCCGAGCTGGACAAGGTCGGCCGAGACCCGGACCAAAAGAGCATTGAAGACTTGACTGAGATACAGATCAGCCCTAACGATCTTGAGAGATTCTTCCTGCTCGGGAGCTAGCTCGTTGAACCCGAAAGATCAGAACTCCTAGACTTCCTGCTGCAAAATAAGGACGTTTTCGCCTGGACCCCCCCAAGAAATGCCTTGCATTGATCCCGAAGTCATGTGTCACAGGCTGAACGTGGACCCAACGCATAAGCCCGTAGTTCAGAAGCCCCGTAGAACAGAAGTGGAACAAGCAGACGCAGTGGTTAAAGAAGTGGGGAAGCTACTGGAGGCCGAAGCCATCAGGGAGGTTTAATATCCGGAGTGGTTAGCAAACACTGTGGTAGTCAAGAAGAGAACTGGAAAGTGGAGGGTGTGCGTCGACTTTACCGAACTTAACAAGACATGCCCGAAAGATTGCTTTCCACTCCCGAAGAGTGATCAGATGATCGACGCCACTGCAGGGCACGACTGGATGAGTTTCCTCGACGCTTACCGAGGTTACCACCAGATTCCAATGTACGGGCCCGATGAAGAGAAGATCGCATTTATCACGCCTAGGGGGATCTACTGTTACAAGGTAATGCCCTTTGGGTTGAAGAATACATGAGCAACTTATCAAAGGTTAGTCACCGGGATGTTCGAAGCCCAGCTCGGGAAGATAGTGGAAGTGTAGATCGACGACATGGTCGTCAAGTCCAGGGAATCCCGAAGTCACCTAACAGACTTGCGTCGGGTGTTCGACATTCTCAGAAGGTTCCAGCTCAAACTGAATGCCTCCAAGTGTGCCTTCAGAGTCGGATCCGGCAAATTCTTGGGGAGCCTGGTCACAAGAAGGGGGATCGAAGCCAACCCTGACCAAATCTTGGTAATACAGAGCATATAGAGTCCGACCACTGCGAGGCAGGTCCAGAGACTCACAGGCATGGCTGCCGCACTGAATCGCTTCATCACCAGATCTTCAGACAAGTGTAGGCCATTCTTCCAGCTCCTGAAGAAGAATCTGAAATTCCAGTGGACTTCGAAATGTGACCGAGCTCTCCAAGAGCTCAAGGCATATTTAGCATCACCACCCCTACTCTCCACTCCAACACAAGGTGAGCTGTTGTACTTGTATCTGGCAGTTTCTGACCATGCAATCAGCTCGGTCCTCGTCAGAGAAGAGGATAAGCAGCAATGGCCAATCTACTACACAAGTAAGATCCTCCTGGATGCTGAGACCAGATATCTTCCTATGGAAAAGCTTGCATTTGTGCTCGTTTGCGCCTCTCGAAAACTATTCCATTATTTCCAGACTTACAAGATTGTGGTTGTTACGGAACACCAGCTCAAGTCTCTCTTCAAGAAAGCTGATTTCTCTGGCAGAATCTCCGAATGGGTAGTCAAACTTGGACAGTATGACATCCAATACTAGCCAAGGACCGCGATCAAAGCTTAAGTTTTGGCAGACTTCATTGTCGAATTTGTCTCTCCTAGTTCGGCACTGAGCCAGCTCGACACCAAACTGGGGGGGCAGCAGGAGTGAAGACGATGAAGAAAAGCAGTCTTCGAAAAAATTTATCACCGCAGCTTGGAAAGTCTTTGTTGACGGATCCTCTACTTCTAGAAGGGCCAGAGCCGGCATTGTCCTCTAATCCCCAGAAGGACTAGTTATTGAGCAAGCCCTGACTCTCGACTTCAAAGCATCAAATAATGAAGCTGAGTACGAAGCGTTAATCGCAGGTCTGAACAGCGCCAAGATCCTGGGGGCACAACAGCTAGTAGTCTTTAGCGACTCACGGCTGGTGACAAGTCAGCTCGCTAGAGATTACCAAGCCCGGGATGATAGGATGGCGACTTATCTCGCTCTTGCAAAGAAGCTTCTCTATCGATTCGCAAAGGCTAAAGTCAAGCAGGTCAGCCGAGAATCCAATTCTCATGTGGACGCTCTCGCCAATCTGGCCTCTGCCGTCGAGGCAGGAAGGAAAAAAACTATCGAGGTAGGATCTCTGGCAATGCCGAGCATAGAGCTCCCGCCACTTCGGCAGATTCTGTGTGCTGATCTCGGCCCAAGTTAGATGGACCTAATCATATCGTACCTCAGAGATGACTAACTTCCAGAAGATAAGCATGAGGCACACAAGATCAGACTTAAGGCAGCTCGATTCTGGTTATCTTCAGAAGGCAAGCTGTACAGAAAGTCCTTCACAGGTCCCTACCTTCAATGTGTCCACCCAAGCATAGTTGAGGACTTCCTCTACGAGATTCATGAGGGAATTTGTGGCAGCCACATTGGAGGAAGGTTGTTAGCATACCGAGCCATCAACCAAGGTTACTGGTGGCCATACATGCAGAAGGAGACACAGTTGTACTCTATGAAATGTGAAAAATGTTAGAAGTTCTCGCATTCTCTCCACCAGCCGGCACAAGATCTGAGTCTGCTCTCCAGCCCGTGGCCGTTTGCATAGTGGGATATGGACATTGTTGGACCTCTTCACCGAGCCCCAGGGAACAAGATGTGGCTGATAGTGGCCACCGACTACTTCACCAAGTGGGTTGAGGCAGAACCGCTTGCTTCCATCACGGAACAAGATTCCAAGAACTGTGTGGAAGAACATCATCACAAGGTTCGGTATCCCACGAGTTATGGTCTTGGACAACGGGACGCAGTTCAATTCCAACCTCTTCAAAACTTTCTGCCAAGAGCTCGGTATCAGGAACTACTACTCCACCCCGGCTTACTCGCAGAGCAATGGCTAGGCAGAGATCTCTAACAAAGTGATGCTGGACGGACTCAAGAAGCGACTGGACAGAGCCAAAGGGAGATGGGTTGAAGAACTTCCAAGTACTATGGGCGTACAGGACGACTCCAAGGCGTTCCACCTCGGCGACACCTTTCTCCTTAGCCTACGGCATGGAAGCAGTGATTCCTCTCGAGATCGGCCTCCCGACCTTGAGATCAGATCTTTTCGACCAGGGCCAAAACGATGTAAATTTGGCCTGGGAATTAGACCTAGCCGAAGAAAGCAGAGAAGCGACAACCATACAATTGGCGAAGGGCTACAACCAGAAGGTCAGAGAAAGAAGATTCTCGATTGGAGAGCTCATCTTGAAGAAGACGCTGCCCTCGGACAAAGATCCAAACCAAGGCAAGTTGGCGCCAAACTGGCATGGCCCATTCAAAGTGATCTCCACTGCCGGGCAATTAGCTTACAGACTTGAAGACATGAGTGGCAAAAGAGTTGACGTGGCCATGGAACGCAACGCATCTCAAAAAATTTTGCTTTTGAAATGTACTCAAATTCTTAAGATCAATGAAAGATGTCTTCACTCTGTTATACTCAAAATTGTTGAACTCGGTAGTAATTATGTTTTTAGCTCGGCAGCAGTGCATGAGCCCATCTTGGAATGACTCGGGAGTGAGGCCTCAAGGCATCTCGGTAGTGGTACCAAATCGCTGGCCGCCGGGATCACACCTCTGGTGACGAACTAGGAGGTTATGTTCAGTCTGAGTTCTCTCCAGTTAGGCCTCAAGGCATCTCGGTAGTAGTACCAGATCGCTGGCCGCCGGGATCACACCTCTGGTGACGAACCGAGAGGTTATGCTCGGTCTGAGTTCCCCCCAGTTAGGCCTCAAGGCATCTCGGTAGTAGTACCAGATCGCTGGCCGCCGGGATCATACCTCTGGTGACGAACCATGAGGCTATGCTCGGTCTGAGTTCTTTCCAATTAGGCCTCAAGGCATCTCGGTAGTAGTACCAGATCGCTGGCCGCCGGGATCACACCTCTGGTGACGAACCAGGAGGTTATGCTTGGTCAACGATACTCTCCAACCCGGCCACAAGCGTTCTCGGTTAAAACCAGAATAGCGGCCAAGGACTACACCTCTAGCGACGAGCCAGCTGGTCATGTCCCGATCTCTGCAAAGCACTGGAAGCACACAGGGCTACACTGGCAACGACTACGCGCTAGCCGGTCATGTCTCGACTCTCAGCCACACGGGGTCTCGGTTAAAACACCAGATCACAGGCCAATAAGGATTACACCACTGGCGACGAGCCAGCTGGTCGTGACTCAATCTCAGTGCCTCTCCAACTTGGCAGAAGTGCCACCTATGCAGCTCAGGAGTGTGTAGAAGACTACACCTCTGGTGACACGCCAGCTGGTTGTACATTGTCCTAAACAACACATCTAAGACTGCACCAGCACCAACAGCGGTACCAGCAGATCTGTGTCTTAGTTCAAGGGGGGAGCTCCCCAGCATAGAATAAGCTCAGTTGCAGCTCGCAAAGAAGAATGGAAAAAGAAAAGGCAACCCATAGCAATACAAGGCACTGGACAAAGGGGAATCTTTATTAAAATATCTCAAATATTACAAAGGTTCTCTATTACATCGAAGAAACTCCTTACAAGCGGAATGTTTTCTACTACATCGAAAAAGGGGAGCATCGCAGTGTTGAGCTATTCTTTATTTGAAAGGATTCTGAAGAGAGCCAGGGACTCTCTACAATATGCCATGGAGGAAATGAGGAAGAAGCCACCAGCCCGAGGTAATAGAATATTGATGTCTCATGCAGACACCTCGGCGGGAGATCCATCTCATGAGGGCTCAGATGTCCCGCTTGCGGCAACTCCCTCTATTTCCCCTGTAAAAACTGACCAGAGGTCTACTTCAAGAGGACACAGATGGCCCGACAAATAGCTGTCCCAGGGCAACGCGCCACCCTATTTTCTAGATTCTACTCCTCTCCAGAAAAAACTGAACAAAGTAATTCCCCATCGCAGGCGCCACTCGGACGGACAACCCTACCACAAGTTTCTCTCCACTTCCTTTCCCGGAAAAATGAATACACAGGTTGAAGAAACCCTGGACCTCCGACTCCATTTATAGAGAGGAGTCCTCAAATCTCGAGGAGACAGCTGTCAGGCGATCCTTCGAATGCCGGATATTTTCCTTTGAACATTGCACGCGTCCCTTCCAAGACAGTGCGCGTCTTTTCAAAGCGATTCGAATTGATTACACAAGTATGCCCGTCGATACGTTTTCACATCGATCAAGGAGGCTCATTTAATGCTTCGTATGATCAAGGTTACATCAGCAGCTGGTACGAAGGGCAGATCAAGTCAATCACGCAAAGAGTTCCCCTCTCCTACAGCTCCCGACCTCCAAGAGTTGCAAATCTCTAAAGAGGTCAGAAGCTGGGGGGAATCACTTATGCCGGGGGCATCATAGTGTTGTCAGGCAAGCAAGTCAGCTCGGGAGTAACTGCTCGGCATCTATAAAGAACCCGGACTAAAAAAAAACAGAGACCGAGACCATATTGTCAAAAAAATTTCATTTCATGCAAATTACAAGAAGTACATCCAAAAGATAGATACATCAGAGAACCATAAAATCAAAACATATAGCTTCAAGAAGTAGCCATCTCAGCACCAGTCGTGGCAAAACCAGTCTCAACACCAGTCGTGATAGCAGCAGTCTCGGTACCAGCCTCTCGGCGGTCAGTCGTGGCGGCCTCAGACGCATCAACTTGAGGCGAAGACTCTAGAGGCAAGGGCTCAGGTGGCAGGGAAGGAGAAGGAGCAGCCTCAGCATGAGCTTCAGGAGTGGGGGCAGTGCTCGTTTCAAGTCCCAAGCCTGGACACTTGGGAAGGTTCTGATGAATAGGGTGATCATCAGGAACCCCCGCTTCCTTCAGCGCAGTTCGGCACCCAAGCTCGAACATTTTCGGGGCTATCTCCTCCACCTGGGCCGCATATCCTTCTGAAGCCGCATCCGCTCCCTCCTGGTAGGCAACGTTAATTCTGGCCTCGAGCTCGGCCCTCTGCCTCAATATTTCGGACTCGAGCTCAGCTCTCTGCCTCAATAGTTTCAACTCGAGCTCGATTTTCTGCCTCGCCAATACTTCATTGAGCTTGGCATCCTTCTTCGCCAGTTCGGCCTCAAGCTCCATCGCTCTCTTTGCCTTGACCTCGGCGACACCTTTTAGCCTATGAGTCTCGGCAGTCAGATTGCTGATGTTGTTCACAGCCACATCCATCTCTGCGGCAAGTTTCCCATGCCTTTCCGCCAACTCCTTGAACTTCTTTCGGCCTTTTTCTAATGCCGTCCTGAGTTCTCTCTTCTCCGACTCCAGCCGTGCAAATTTGGAGGCATTGCGATTGCGCCTATCAAGGAGCACCTTGCACTTCTACACAGTCTGTAAAGGGAGACGTTAGAAAAAGAACCGAGAAGTTGTGCCCGGTGAAACATTAAGGTAAGAAAACTCACCAAGATAGACGCCTGTATCATCGATACCAGTAGACCTGTGTCATCAACCTTCTCGTGCCGCTCTAATTCATGAGGGAGAGAGCAAGCCTGAGTGAGCGTCGCAATGACCAAAGAATCCCCATTTACCTGGTCCTCTATGTTTAGGGCCTTCCGGGCCGAGTTTCCAACACCAGTCTCTAAGGAGCCAGCTCGGCAGGTTGCGGAGTTGAGACAGGCCTAGGAGCTTGCTCTCTTGACCTGTCGAGCCTAGGCTTCTTCTCGGGTGGGGCCTTCTCCTTCACACTCGGCCAGGTTCCTCAGGCTTGGACCTCTTCTCCGGGACTGGCGCCTCCCCAGCAATGGAATTGAGGGGCTGCCTATTGGGATTGGTGTATGCCCTAAAGCTCACTAGCTGCATTCTCATCTTTTGTTACTGGATATTTAACTGGTTATTTAATGGAAAGACTCTTTTATGCTTAAACATGTATATATGTATGGTTGTGTAAGGCCCATTGTTTCTAGTAAATGAATTAGGTGTGTAGTGTCTACACACAGATAGGTCTAATTCATAGACAACTGGAAACATCATATTTGTTCATAACTGAAAGATGGAGCTGGGCACTTCATCTTGGTAGAAGTTATAATGAGATACTCTCCTATATAGGGTGACATACCTAAGTTACGGGAGGGCTTTCCCGGATCTATCTCATTAGTGCATGTGTCATGCATTGAACAGGACCATTGTAGGTGTGATCTCTAAAATAGTACTATCACAGAAAAGAGAACAAGTCACCTCATGCTACTGAGTAACCGGTGCTCTTAATCTTGAGCATTTGTGGATGAACTTACGAAGTCAAGTTCTTATGCTTTAATTCACAATGGGTGAGATTCTTTTCATGGGTCAACAGCTCTGTGTTTTGGGTACTCGGACTTGATCAGTTGGGACGTGCAGATGCAATATAGAATCTATGCCATCTGATGATGGAATAATCGTCCCCTTAGAATTATCCGATTAATCATCAAAATCTAAGATCTTAGTATATGGACGTTCCATATGAATATTGAACTTGTGGGTCGCTCCCTGGATCAAGAGAATGATATTCGAATGATGATTATGTTTAAGGATATGAAGTTCTAAGGTTTAGATGTAATCGGGAAGGTTGATAGTACATATGATAACCTGACTCGATTATGGATGTTACATAGAGGGGCATTCAGGTCATTACACTTAGTAGGTCGAAGACAACCGTCATTTTATGATGAGCTTATTATATTATATATTTGTCCTTGGAGTTCAACCATAACTCTTTAGTGGAATGAGTTAAGGTTAAAATGGTCTTTATGTTGCTATGGGTTTAGCATGGACATTTTGGTCATTTTGGGAGCCAATGGCAAATATGTCTTTTGGTCCCTTCTCTAGTCACTTACCAAGATTGGCATGGTTTCCTAAAATGTTTAGATAACATAAGGATGAATTATTTTAGTGGAAAAATAATTTTGAGTTTAAATTCAAATAGGCCTTTGATGGCATACATGAATTTAACTCTAGATAAATTGTATGTGGGCCATGGTGTGCATTGATATGTGGGACGTCCATAATAGGATTTCCATGGGTAAAGTTTCCAACTTTGAGTAGGACTCTCTACTTGGAAAGTTGGACTCCTCTTTGGATTAGTATTCTTATGAGTTAGTTTCCTTTTTGGATTAGGAACTTAAAATTAGTAAGTGTTCTACAACTAGGATTACTAATTGAATGGAAAGTTCATTTTGGTTTCCTTTTCTAAATTGGAGTGTTTCTTAAAGGAAATAAGTCTTTCCTTTTTGGACATCAATTAGAATAAGGAGAGATAACTTTATGGAAAAGGTTTCCACAAAAGTTTATATAAAAGAAACCATACAAGCCTTGGACGTCCAACACTTTTGAAGCACTAGAAGAGAGCCACACGCCCAGCCCTTTGGAGGTTCTCTTCTTGAGAGAAGAAACTTTAAGTTCTGAGTTTTTCCCTTGGAGAAATAGTTCTTGTTTCCTAGATTAAGATCCCACCATCTTAGCCAATCAGATTTGGAAGTGAGATAGAGGAGAAGATCAAAGGCAATACTAGTGCAAGAAAATTCCAGCAACTTGTTTGCAAATTGCAAGTCTGAGTTCGGGCCTTTGGATCTATTTTTTCAGAGATTTGAAGTCTACAAATCTTCGAGGTATGAGTCTTCTTCATTCTCCTTTAATTATACACTTGTTGATCATGATTTAATGGAGTTTCTATGCGATTCTTTATGGCTGATTTCCGCTGCATAGTGCAGAAATCAGATTTTTTTAAATCTGTCATGCTTTGCATCAGCCATAGTAGTCTCTTTATGAGAAGTTTCAGATCTGAATCGCGGTTTCCTTCAGTGGTATCAGAGCCACTCCATGTGAAATCATGATCCCATGTTGTGTATAATTAATCCTAGATTGATTATGGGTATGGTGGCACCCTATTAAAGTTATGTTGTGATGCATGTTGTGTTCAAGTTTCATTAACATTGCTGGAATTTATTTTCCAGATTTGTTTAATGATGCACATAGTGAGTTTGCATGCACTAACCTCTTTGTTTGCAGCCATGTATTACATCCTTGATGGTTCGCATGATTGTTATGTGGATTTGGATGTTTTTTAATTAGTTGGAAAGTGTACGATTGCGCGGTTAGCAATCATAGGAAGTTGTAAAGTTTCCTTAATTTTATTCCAACTAGTCTTGATGTAAGCTTTCTTGAAAAGCATAGGAATCTCCAATGTAATTTTGGTTTTGTTTCAAGACAAGAAGGTTGCAAGAAATTGGAGTCCTTGGAGATCAAGGAGTCAAGACTTCTAGATGCATGAGGAGTCCTAATTTGATTAGGACTTGAAATCCTAAGAGCAAGGAGCCATCAAGGAATGCATACTTTTATTTGCTTTTATATATGGAATGCATGGATGAATGCTTTATATAATTGCTATAATTGTCACCTAGAAACATGGCCACCATTAGGCTCTAAAATTGGCATCTTTATTGTATTAGATTGTTTTTAGTTTGGCAAATTGTTTTAAACGGAACTTAGACCAGCACCTTCTATTTGTCTAAGGTTTAAAATTGGATAGGGTTTAGTTTATCTTGGTACCCTTGGTTTCCAAAGGAGGCTAAACTAAAATCTAATTAAATGCTACCTATGGGTTTTCATAACCCAAGATAGGTTTTTGACTCTTTGAAGGGATTTGCTCAAATGTTTTAAAGTAAAGGTTATTTAATTTTAAGATGACTTAAGTCATAAATTTAATTAACCAAGTTTGCTAGATTTAAAAAGAGCTTTTGAGTAAAACAATGTAAAGGTCAAAAAGTATAAACCCTAGCGATAAATAATCAAGTGGGAGAGGGGTTTTAGGAAAGACCCCACGGCCTTCCATTTTCGGTTCATGTTATCTCATTAAAGTGTTAGTGGGAACGGCCATCCCTTCGGTGGAGTTCTTTAACTAAAGAACGCTTTGATGGGTTAATGGGTGAACTAATGTGAATATTCGTAATGAGGTGTTAGTAGGAGCGGCCATCCCTTCGGTGGAGTTCTTTACTAAAGATCACTTCTATAGAATGTCAATGAAGTGTTGGTGGGAGCGGCCATCCCTTCGGTGGAGCTCTTTACTAAAGTTCGCTTCTAGGAAGGATAAAAGTCTCTTCCCTTCGGAAGACTTAATCATAGACATTCTGGGAATTTCATAAGAGATGGTTATACACTTGACATAAGACGGTGATGACCTCTCCTTAGGAGTTAAGGGTTATTTGTCATATGAGGCCAAACCAATCAGTGATTGGACTACCACTGGATGTGTGTCCAGATAGTGATAATCCAAATAAGTCTGCCTTAATTCAACGTGACTGTAGGCTCGGCCATCCCTTCGATGGAGGGTCTATGAGGAGGTTGAAACACTGATACATTATGATTGGGGTTGAATAATGTAAAAAGTTTCGTGCTTTGTTTTTCCTTTTATAACAAGCACCATATGCATATTACATATATACTGCATGTCTAATTATAAACCGTTTTATATCCAGAAAAAGATGGGTAGAGATTCTTTTAGTCCGTTGATGTGCATTCTTCGTGAGAATAAACTGACTGGCCCTAACTACGTAGATTGGAAGAGAAATCTTGACATAGTACTCACTGCTGATGAGTACAAGTATGTCTTGCTGGAAAACTGTCCCGATATTGATGCTAATTCTACTGATGACCAGCGAGAGGCTGAAAGGAAATGGAAGAAAGCGAACAGCATGGCTAAATGCTACATGCTCGCTTCCATGTCCAACGTGTTGCAAACACAGCACGAGCAAATGGACACAGCCTATGAAATCATGATGTCCTTGTCTGAGATGTTCGCAGACAAGAGCAGGTCAGCTAGGCAAGCTGCTATGAGGACTATCATGAATGCTAGGATGGCTGAGGGAACACCTGTCAGAGAGCATATGCTCAAGCTGATAGATTGTTTCAATGAAGCTGAGATTCTAGGGGCTGAGATTGATGCAGGGAGTCAGACTGACATGATTCTCGAAACTCTGCCGGATTCTTTCAATCAGTTCAAGCTCAATTTCAATATGAGCAAGATGGACATGACTCTACCTGAGTTAATGAAAGAACTCCAGGCGGCAGAGGCCATCATGAAGCCCAAAGCCCAAGCTCATTTTTTCCAGTCTTCCTCTAAACTGAACCCGAAAGGGAAGAAGTCCAAGAAGTAGCAGAATAAGGGAAAAGGGCAGAAAAAGGACAATGCTGGAAATAAGAAGGACAAGGGTACAGATGGAAAGCCCAAAGGGAAATGCTTCAAGTGTGGCCTCAAAGGTCATTGGAAGAAAGATTGTCCCAAGTTCCTGGCCTCAGTTAAGAAAGGTACATCTTTTTCATACTACATTGAAACTTGTCTAGTGGTTGATTCTACTGACTCATGGATAGTAGACTCAGGAGCCACTAATCATATCTGCAATTCATTGCAGGGGTTTCAGATAATGCAGAGAATTGAGAAAGGAGAGTTTGCCTTTAGAGTCGGAACTGGAGCTAAAGTTTGGGCAGTTGCAGTAGGAGTTGTTACCTTACATTTTCCATGTAATAGGATATTAGTTTTAAATAATGTTTTCTATGTTCCGGACATGAGGAAGAATTTAATTTCAGTTTCCAGATTAATTGAATTTAATTATTCAGTTTCTTTCCATTCTGGTATTGATATCAGTAGAGATGGAAATATTATATGTTCCGGTAGAATACATGACAACTTATTTTATATATATCCTATTGCTCCCACACTGCATAATGTACAACAAGAAAGCTCAACTTCCCTTAAGAAAAAGGTATCTTCAATCAATGACACATATCTTTGGCACTTACGTTTGGGTCACATTAACCTAAAACGGATTCAGAGGTTGGTAGAAGATGGGCCGTTAAGCTCATTAGATTTCGAACCTTTTCCTCAGTGCGAATCTTGTCTCAAGGGAAAGATGACCAAACGGTCATTCTCTGGAAAGGGACTAAGGTCAAAGGAGTTGTTAGAATTGATTCACACTGATGTGTGTGGTCCTATGAACAAACCGGCTCGAGGAGGGTATGAGTATTACATCACCTTCACCGATGATTACTCTAGATATGGATATGTATACCTAATGCGACGCAAGTCTGAGGCGTTTGATAAGTTCAAACAATTCAAGGCTGAGGCGGAGCTACAACTAGGAAAACATATCAAAGCCCTTCGATCTGATCGAGGTGGCGAGTACCTCCTGGGTGAGTTCAAGGAGTACCTCACACAACATGGGATTGTGTCTCAGTTGTCTGCACCGGGTACACCCCAGCAAAATGGTGTAGCGGAGAGAAGAAACCGTACCCTTCTTGATATGGTAAGGTCCATGATGAGTCATGCAACCCTACCTATATCTTTTTGGGGATATGCCCTAGAAGCAGCATCATACATTTTAAATCTGGTACCTTCTAAATCAGTACCTAGGACACCCCAAGAAATGTGGACAAGTCGAAAACCTAGTTTAAGACATATTCACATTTGGGGTTGTCCAGCCTATGTACTGAATGATAAAGCTACCAAGCTGGAACCTAGATCGGAAATGTGCTACTTCATTGGATATCCTAAGGGAACGAGAGGTAGCATCTTTTATCATCCAAAGGAGCAAAAAGTGCTCATCAGCACTCATGCTAGGTACTTGGAGGATGATTGTATGATGCACCAAGAGCTTAGTTGTAAAGAAACCCTTGAGGAGATTCTTCCGGGATCTCCTATAACATCTGTACCAGATCCTGAGACAGTAGATGAACAAGATATTCCTTTAAACACTCCGGAGCCTCGTCGTAGTGGGAGAATTTCTAGACAACCAGAAAGATATCTAGGAGTGTCTTTTAAGACAGACTCTGAAGATCTGGTTGAGGATCCTACTAGTTATGATGAAGCAGTAACGGATATAGATGCTGACATGTGGCAGCAAGCAATGAAATCTGAAATGGATTCTTTGTATTCCAATCAAGTCTGGGAACTTGTAGATGCACCTGAAGGGATTAAACCCATAGGGTGCAAGTGGATCTACAAGAGAAAGAGAGGAGTGGATGGGAAGGTGGAAACCTTCAAAGCAAGACTGGTGGCGAAAGGATATACTCAGAAAGAGGGTATCGATTATGAGGAAACCTTTTCACCAGTGGCTATGCTTAAGTCCATAAGGATTCTCTTGGCCATCGCATGTCATTATGACTACGAGATATGGCAAATGGATGTCAAGACAGCTTTTCTTAATGGAAGTCTTGACGAATGCATCTATATGATGCAACCAGAGGGCTTCATTGCTAGTGGCCAAGATAACATGGTTTGTAAACTTAAGAAGTCCATCTATGGACTTAAGCAAGCATCTAGAGCATGGAACATCAAGTTTAATCAGGCAGTCAAATCCTTTGGCTTTGATCAAAACATTGATGAACCATGTGTGTATAAGAAAGGAAATGGGAAAGCAGTTACATTTTTGGTTCTATATGTAGATGACATATTACTCATAGGAAATGATGTAGGTTTATTGTCATCCACAGAGGTTTGGTTATCCTCTCAATTTCAGATGAAGGATTTGGGTGAGGCCAGCTATATCTTAGGGATCAAGCTTTTGCGTGATCGCAAGAATAAGATGTTAGCCCTATCCCAATCTTCTTATATTGAGAAGATATTGGTCAAGTTTAACATGCATGACTCCAAGAAGGGCCTCCTACCTTCTAGACATGGAGTACCACTGTCCCGAGATCAATGTCTAAAGACATCTGAAGAGATAGAGACCATGAGGAGAGTTCCATATGCATCCGCTGTTGGAAGCCTCATGTATGCTATGTTATGTACTAGACCAGATATTTGCTTTGCCGTTGGCATGGTTAGCAGATATTAGTTAAACCCTGGACCTATGCATTGGACAGCTGTTAAGCATATATTCAAGTATCTTCGGAGAACGAAAGATTATATGCTAACCTTTCGAGCAGATGATCTAACGCCATTGGCGTATACAGACTCTGATTTCCAATCTGATAGTGATGCCAGAAAGTCTACCTCAGGGTACGTCTTTACTATGTCAGGAGGGGCTATATCATGGAGAAGTGTCAAGCAATCCTGTATAGCTGATTCTACCATGGAAGCAGAGTATGTGGCGGCATCGGAAGCTGCGAAGGAAGCGGTATGGCTCAGAAAATTCCTGTTGGAATTGAGAGTTGTTCCCGCAGTGCATAAACCGATTGTCATGTACTGCGATACCACTGGTGCTGTAGCACAGTGCAAAGAGCCCAGGAATCACAAGAAAGGCAAGCACATTCAGAGAAAGTACCACTTGATCCGGGAATTCATTCAGCATGGAGAGATAGTGGTGGAGCATATTGCTTCAGCAAATAACTTAGCTGACCCATTCACTAAGACTCTTACTGAGAAAGTCTTCACTTCTCATGTTGAGTCTATGGGTGTTAGGTTAGGAAGCAGTGATCTTTAGTGCAAGTGGGAGTTTGTTGGGATTGGTGTATGCCCTAAAGCTCACTAGCTGCATTCTCATCTTTTGTTACTGGATATTTAACTGGTTATTTAATGGAAAGACTCTTTTATGCTTAAACATGTATATATGTATGGTTGTGTAAGGCCCATTGTTTCTAGTAAATGAATTAGGTGTGTAGTGTCTACACACAGATAGGTCTAATTCATGGACAACTGGAAACATCATATTTGTTCATAACTGAAAGATGGAGCTGGGCACTTCATCTTGGTAGAAGTTATAATGAGATACTCTCCTATATAGGGTGACATACCTAAGTTACGGGAGGGCTTTCCCGGATCTATCTCATTAGTGCATGTGTCATGCATTGAATAGGACCATTGTAGGTGTGATCTCTAAAATAGTACTATCACAGAAAAGAGAACAAGTCACCTCATACTACTGAGTAACCGGTGCTCTTAATCTTGAGCATTTGTGGATGAACTGACGAAGTCAAGTTCTTGTGCTTTAATTCACTATGGATGAGATTCTTTTCATGGGTCAACAGCTCTGTGTTTTGGGTACTCGGACTTGATCAGTTGGGACGTGCAGATGCAATATAGAATCTATACCATCTGATGATGGAATAATCGTCCCCTTAGAATTATCCGATTAATCATCAAAATCTAAGATCTTAGTATATGGATGTTCCATATGAATATTGAACTTGTGGGTCGCTCCCTGGATCAAGAGAATGATATTCGAATGATGATTATGTTTAAGGATATGAAGTTCTAAGGTTTAGATGTAATCGGGAAGGTTGATAGTACATATGATAACCTGACTCGATTATGGATGTTACATAGAGGGGCATTCAGGTCATTACACTTAGTAGGTCGAAGACAACCGTCATTTTATGACGAGCTTATTATATTATATATTTGTCCTTGGAGTTCAACCATAACTCTTTAGTGGAATGAGTTAAGGTTAAAATGGTCTTTATGTTGCTATGGGTTTAGCATGGACATTTTGGTCATTTTGGGAGCCAATGGCAAATATGTCTTTTGGTCCCTTCTCTAGTCACTTACCAAGATTGGCATGGTTTCCTAAAATGTTTAGATAACATAAGGATGAATTATTTTAGTGGAAAAATAATTTTGAGTTTAAATTCAAATAGGCCTTTGATGGCATACATGAATTTAACTCTAGATAAATTGTATGTGGGCCATGGTGTGCATTGATATGTGGGACGTCCATAATAGGATTTCCATGGGTAAAGTTTCCAACTTTGAGTAGGACTCTCTACTTGGAAAGTTGGACTCCTCTTTGGATTAGTATTCTTATGAGTTAGTTTCCTTTTTGGATTAGGAACTTAAAATTAGTAAGTGTTCTACAACTAGGATTACTAATTGAATGGAAAGTTCATTTTGGTTTCCTTTTCTAAATTGGAGTGTTTCTTAAAGGAAATAAGTCTTTCCTTTTTGGACATCAATTAGAATAAGGAGAGATAACTTTATGGAAAAGGTTTCCACAAAAGTTTATATAAAAGAAACCATACAAGCCTTGGACGTCCAACACTTTTGAAGCACTAGAAGAGAGCCACACGCCCAGCCCTTTGGAGGTTCTCTTCTTGAGAGAAGAAACTTTAAGTTCTGAGTTTTTCCCTTGGAGAAATAGTTCTTGTTTCCTAGATTAAGATCCCACCATCTTAGCCAATCAGATTTGGAAGTGAGATAGAGGAGAAGATCAAAGGCAATACTAGTGCAAGAAAATTCCAGCAACTTGTTTGCAAATTGCAAGTCTGAGTTCGGGCCTTTGGATCTATTTTTTCAGAGATTTGAAGTCTACAAATCTTCGAGGTATGAGTCTTCTTCATTCTCCTTTAATTATACACTTGTTGATCATGATTTAATGGAGTTTCTATGCGATTCTTTATGGCTGATTTCCGCTGCATAGTGCAGAAATCAGATTTTTTAAAATCTGTCATGCTTTGCATCAGCCATAGTAGTCTCTTTATGAGAAGTTTCAGATCTGAATCGCGGTTTCCTTCACTGCCCGCCCCCTAACTCAGGAGCAGTAGCAGGGGCAGGGGAAGTCCCGACAGCAGCTGAAGACGCAGGTGCGGGACTAGATTTTGGGTCGGCAGCAGGAGGCGCGGAAGAAGTAGATTGTCCCCTGAGAAATTTAGCCGACAGATTTTTCATCTTCAGCACCAGACTGCGTCACTCCATACTTCCTTCTCGACTGGATGCTAACGAGTACTCTTCGACGACTTGAAGCAGATCAGCAGCCTCAGAATCTGCAGGAGACGAAGATGCCTCGGCACTAAAAGCTCTTTATCACTCTACGTCGGACTAGGTAGGCGCGTACTCCCGTCTCTTGATATGCGTGTTGTACCTCGGAGTATACCCTCAAAGGTCCCAAGGGGCTCGGTGATGGTGACCTCGATAATTGCGTACGGTATTCAACAGGCTTTGTTCCTTTTCCAACCTGCTCGTTGTGCCCCCTGCCTTCTCTGTTCCACCTCTGCGTAAAAGAGGCGTCAGTTCGGCAATATCAAATAAAAAAGCACTCAAGGGAAGTCGGCATTTACTTGGTGGGATCCCGAAGTGACGAGGAATCTTGTAAGACCTCTGCACATCAGTCTCGTCGTTCCCGAACTCCCAATTGTCGGAGACAAACAGTCGATTGTCCCCTTCGTATCTGTTTGAGTCCTCCAACTTGGTAATGAAGGCCTGCAGTTTCGGTTTCCCTCGGAGATAATAGAAGTCGTTGTCTTTTACGGACTTGCACAGATCGTATGCGTCTTCAATATCATGGACGCCGAGATCAGTGCCCAGAATCTTGTTCAACGCGACAATGCCCATTATTATTTTAAAGCTATTGGGCAGCAATTGGCAGGGGCTAAGATGCCACATTGCCAAACAGATCCTGAGAAGGGGGTGAACGGGAAACCTAACCCCACATTCGACTATCGAAATTAATGGAAAAGGCATCCAGCCTATCGAAGGGGTCCTTTGGATTGTCCAACCGGGTCCGGACGTCGTCTGGGATCCCGTATTTTTCCCTGAAGGCAGCCATGGCACCAAGAGTATTTACCAAATGCCTATAAACCCCCATCTTCTTAATGAAGAAATCTAAAAAGGGAAATTGAAGCCCTAGACAAAAAGGGAAGGCCCTAGTGAAGAAGATACACAGGAGGAGACAAGGAAAGAATGACTTACGAATACGAAGGCAGAAGAAGGAATTGGGACTCAAAACTGGAAAGATTCTGCCCTCGACGAGCACCTTCCTCTTGATGGATTTTCTTCTGCAACCCTCCTCTCTTCTCTGGCGGAAACGAAAGTAAAAAAGCCAAGGAGCCCTAAACCTCTGTTTTTATAGAGAAAACGGCGCCCTTTTCAAAACCCTAAAAACAGCAAGTACGAGGCGTCTCCTCAATCACTATGTGCCTCTTCGGAGCAAAGCACACGCCTCACAAGTCGACTGTATAGCCAATCAGATATCTACACGTGTCGTCGATGGTACAACTTCTATGTTGAGTGAAGCGCCATTTAATGCCTCGGGCAGATAAAACGGCACTGGATAGAGATGAAGCGTCAGCAGCAAGGATCGAGATTTTTCCGGATCCATTGAAAGCACAATCCCTAGTCATTAACCCCTGGAAATGCTCATCGTATAGCTCCCGACCTCAACGAGTCCTGAACGACTCGAAGAAGCTCGAAAGCTAGGGGCCATTTGTGTGGGAATGATTCTTAGGCTGCCATGGTTAAGCTAGCCCTAGAGGTAATGACCGGCTAATGATGGTCAAGCCTCGGCAGGGCGTAAAGGGCCACTCAAGCGCTAGATCAATCCTGACCTCAATACATCTCCCGCTCGGGAGTATGTCCCGACCCGACGAGTCTCCCGCGTGGCATCTTGTATGAAGACCGCTGTTTTGTCCCGCTCGGCAACATGTCCTCCAGCTCGGCACCACACCCGGACCTTATTCATGCACCTCGGCACCTCGCTGCCCAACTGCTCCCGAGCATCAGGCTAAATCCAGAGAGTTAACCGAGACGAGTATTAGAAGTTCAAATCCTCAAGGACTCATCCAAGCCATGATATCTGTGACAGGGCAAGGACGTGCACATAAGGGATTGAGAATACGTCTCAGCTGCCCAAGATCTCTGACGGATTGGCATCCAGCGGCTATGTCCCCACCGGGGCAAGGCTCTAGGCGAGGCCCGATGGGACTACCGCCCAAAAGTCCAACAGGGTATGGCCCGATAAGACCAGCATTTAATGAATGGTGGGCCGATTAGATTGTCATTTAAAGAATGGCAGGCGCATGGGATGTTCATTTAATAAAAGTGGGCTGATAGGACTGTATGTCCTAGGGAACAAAGTCAAATCATAGGATCCACTGTCGGATCACGTCAGAGAGGTCTTTCTTATAAATAGGGGAACCTTCTTCCCGATCAGGTACGCATTACACACCCTAGAGCAAAAACTCTGCCTCTATTCTTCCTCCTCCATCCTACTGTTGAGTCCTAGAACTAACTTTGGCGTCGGAGGGCCTTGCGCTACCTGCAGCCAGGGTTTCTGACGATAGTCTCTCTTCTTCTCTCCCTTTCAAGTTCTGAGGAGGCGAATTACCAGCACCAAAGTGCGTCGAGGGAGCCCCTAATCCCTCCTTAATCAAGTCCGTAATTTTTAGGCAGTTACATTTACAATTCCAAAAAGGTAATGAAGAGAAGCTAAGAAAGGGATCTTGGAGTGAGATAAGAGAGAGTGCTTTTTTTTAGAGAGATCATGGGTGGAGAGTTAAGACAGGCCATGGCTGTTCTAGAAGAGTACCTTGGAAAACTAAGATAGGATAAAGCAGGTGGAAATGGCCCTACTGTGGGGTACCCCATTGGTGGAGCTTGTCTAAAAGTGAAGCACAGTCAGTCACAGATGATTCTAGTGTTCTTTTTTTGCTTTTGTAAAAGGTGCTTGGTTGGCAATATCCCTATCCCTATACGATAGAACTAGTGCAGTAGTTAAATTTGGTTGGGCCTTTTGAGTTCAGGATGGGGCTGCTGTGGGATTATGAAACCTGCATGGAACTCAGGTAAGATTCCAATTTTGACTAGGGATACCTGAACATCCGGGTATCCAACTTATCTATAGACATCTATGTCTCATGAATATATTGTATAAATTTAAGTATATAGACCACGAAAAATTTTCTCCCAATGCACATGCATCTATACTATCACCAAAGGAGGGATCCCCTTAATTAATTTCATCGAGTCTAGCACGACAAACATCAGTGCATATTGTGCTAGTGAAAATCGTCGTATAGACCATACTACCTATGAACTATATATAATTAAAAATTTTACTTTCTAAAAGGGAAACCAGACAAAAAAGTTTGGGTATTGACAACCCAGGTCAACCAGACTCATCCCAATAGAGTCGGGTATGTTTAGAGTTCTTAGACTTAGGTTTACCTCATGTAATTTGGGTGAATCTTGTGTTTAGCCAAAATACCCAACTCGACCAGCCGGTGGTAAGATGAGCTTGACCAGCTATGCAACAAACTTGGAAATTAGTATGGTTTAACGGGTCGGACCAAGGCCAATTTTAGGGTCCATTCCCTTAATAAGTGGATCCCGAACAAGCTCCCTATGTACTCATGGAAAATTTTCTCTTGTGCACGCACTCATACAATGATTCTAGCCATTGAGGCAACAAATTCTCTTGCTCAAATAAGGATCACTTATTGATTTTCTTTTTAAAGTAGAATCATTGTGCTAAAGAGGATGAATTTGTGAGGGGGTACACATGCATGCTTGCAGGATGCACGAAGTATTAGAACTCTAAAAGTAACCTGATGCATGGAATGCCAAAGCACATTGTGTGGGGTGATTTTCAAGGTACCAAGATTACGTTAACCTCGGAGATAAGATGCCGTCCAAGCGCACCCACGTGCCGTCCAAGCGCACCTCGGCGATAAGGTCAGAACATTGGCCGAGACTAGACTGACCCCGGCTACGCCTTCTGACCTCGGCTATGCACCTGACCCCGGCCGAGGGGGTCAGGTTGCCAGTTGAGACAAGCATTGTGATTGCTTCCCTACTTCTGCTACGTCATCAGGCACGTGATTGAGTACGGGCATGCGCGAATGAGACAGATGGGCCATCCCAGCCATCCGCAATCTTCACCAGATCGCTGACAAGGCGGCATCCAGCGGCTATAGCTATATCAGGGCAGAGCCCGAGGATGGATCCGATGGGACCTCAACCGCCAATGACTTGGGACAGGATCAGGCCCAACATGACATGCATTTAATGCGACGTGGGCTGATCGGACTGGCAATAAATGCATTGTGGGCTATGATGGATCCTCATTTATTCCTTTGTGGGCTAATGAGATCATTCCTATCAAATCTCCTATCAAATCTATGGGCCCACTCCAAGATATCAGGTAAAATCCTCTATATATATAAGAACGTTCCAAGACAAAGGTATGCATACACACCCTCTCTTGAGTCGTTACTCTGTCTCTTTTCTCTTTCAGCCTTTGTGCTAACTTAGGCATCGGAGAGCCCTGCGCTACCCACAGCCAGGGTCCTCTGACCGTGTGATCTTTCTCTCCTTTCAGGCTTTAAGGCAGCTAATCCTCATCAGTCCCTTTGGATAAGTCCTACCAGGCACCCTTTAATCTTGTGAGTTATATTTTTTACACTTACAATTGGCGCCGTTTATGGGAAAGCATTAATCCAATTTTCCCAAATACCATGCCTCCCAAAGCTAAGAAAGGCGGAGAATCCTCCAGAATGATAGTCCAGTTGCCGCCAGCCCCAGGCCCGTCGCCGATCACCC
This sequence comes from Litsea cubeba, assembly GCA_012931725.1. Taxonomy (NCBI): domain Eukaryota; kingdom Viridiplantae; phylum Streptophyta; class Magnoliopsida; order Laurales; family Lauraceae; genus Litsea; species Litsea cubeba. The sequence goes on from CM022951.1 coordinate 33,117,614, forward strand.
CTCCTCAGAGGCAATCTGAGGCAAGGTCTGGCGCAGCTGCAGTTGAGGAGCGCCCTGACGCACACCTCTTCATCCAGGTCCCATTCCAGAGTGAGTCGAGGATTCATCCCCGAGGGAGGAAATTATGGCTCCTCGGCAAGATGAACAGCGACAGGAGCGACCTCAAAGGGACAAATCTATAGCAGTCAGCAAGTCCCACCATTCACGTCACTTCACTGGCGATGGGGACGTTGCGGCCCAAAACATCCTCATCCAAGAACAAGAAAAGTTAATCCGTCAGCTCCAACAGTAGCTAAGAGCCAAAGGAGCAACCTCATTAAGGCAACCTTTGGGACGCAAGAGCGAGAGGAAGGCCACTCAGAGCAGGGTGATTGCCTCCTCCCATGAAGACTTGAGAACTTACCTGAAGGAAAAGCGCAACCGGGCTCACGATGAGAGTTCGAGCAATAGTCGAAGCCATCACGGCCGAGACAGTCGCGCTCGAAGCCGTCACAGTCAAGATCATTCGAAGAGAAAGTCAGAACCCCTATCACCGGAGAGGAACAATAGGCAGGAATGGCTCGACAGGCGCATCAAGATGGCGGTCCAGCGAAATTTAGAGATAGCCGGACTTGCTTGGGATCAACAGGACATCTGTGGCCCCACCGATCTTGGCATTTCCCCATTCACTCGAGAGATCAAAGACTCCTCCCTGCCCAAGAAGTTCTCCGTTCCGAGATTTGTCCTCTACGATGGGATCTCGGATCCCGCCGCTCACCTCCGGCACTTTTCCCAAAGGATGTCTATATGGGGAGATGAGGGCCACCTGAACTGTAAAATCTTTTCTTCCAGTTTGGGTTACCTCCCTCTGAAATGGTTCTGCACTCTCCCAGAGAGATCTGTCTCGAGCTGGCGGCAGCTCCAGCTCTCCTTCCTGAAGAAATTTCAAGCTTACAATGTCGTTCCCAAGACCGACGCTGATATATTGGCCCTGAAAATGAAGCAGAGCGAGAATATTACCCAGTTCGCAAAGCGATTCTGGGCGACATACAGTCAGATCGAAGTCTATAAAGATGAAGTGACGATATTCACCTTCCAGAACGCTCTGTTACCAGGTAACGAGCTTAGGAAAGACCTGGCCGGAGACCTTATAACCTTCGTGCCGGCGTCGATGTCCAGAGTGAAACGGTACATTGCTGGAGAAGAAGACAATATTCGAGCTCGAGAGAGCCACGGCATTGGGCGCAGGGACAAGGGTGACCAGCCTCATAAGAAGGACAAGAAGCCATTCAGGAAAGAGGAGCCGAACCAAGCCTGGGTCTCGGTTACCTCAGCAAAAGTCCCGACGTCCAAATCTGGAGGTAGTAGAAAGCCCAGACCTTCTTCCAATCCTTACCAAGCTGTGAACACCATCTTCAAGGAGCCAATCCATCAGATCATGAATAAAATCAAGAAGCAACCATACTTCAGTTGGCCTCAGCCCATGCATGGTGATCCCTCCTCCCGAGACCAGAGCAGGTTTTGTGCCTACCACAAGCAAAATGGGCACAGAACCGAGGAGTGCAGGAACCTGGAGTCACATCTGGAAAAACTCGCCAAAGAGGGCCACCTGAAGGATTATATTAAAGCAGGTGATGCTAGCGCCAGCCGAAATCATCAGAGTGGCGATAAGGATCCAGACAGCGATGGGTCAGAAAAAATCATCAATGTCATCCACCTTCTGCTTCCCCAAAGAACAATATTCAAGCTCGTGCCGAGGCCAGGCGGGCCTCCCACGGAAAGGAAATAATGAGAGCCGAGCTCGGACCAGCTTCAAAGAGAGCACAGTGCGAGCACCCTATGATCTGTTTTTCGGATAAGGACCTTGAAGGAGTCCAGCCCCCTCTTAACGATCCACTGCTCCTCACATTGAAGCTGCGGGACTTCACAGTCAATAGGATCCTCATCGACTCCGGCAGTTTATCTGAAATCTTTTATTTCGGCTATTTCAAGAAGATGGGACTCTCGGAAGCAGACTTGTAAGAGGCGCGTACGCCTTTGATAGGATTCAGTGCCAAGCCGATATACCCCAAAGGGAAGGTCACTCTGGAAACCCGGGTGGGCGGGGCCTCCGTAATGACCGACTTCCTTGTGGTAGATGCTCCCTCCCCCTATAATGCTATTATGGGTAGAACTTGGCTCCACAATATGGAGGCGATTCCCTCCAGTCTCCACCAAAAGCTTAAGTTCTTGTTGAAGAACAAAGATGGCAATGTGGATGTGATCACCGTGGAAGGGGACCAGCAGATGGCCAGGCAGTGCATGATGGCCGTAGTCCCTGGAGAAAAGGAGTCGGGGCAAGTACATATGGCAGAGCTTGAGAAGGAGTTGGACGAGATCGGCAGAGATCCAGAAAGGAAGAGCATCGAAGATCTAGCCAAGATCAGAATCGATCCGCTCAACCCAGACAGGTTCTTCTTACTCGGCAGCCAACTTGCCGATCCCGAAAGGTCTGAGCTCTCTAGATTCTTGATGTGAAACACAGATGTCTTCGCCTGGACTCCGAGCAAAATGCCCTGTATCAACCCCGAGGTCATGTGTCACAAACTGAACGTGGATCCTAAACACATGCCCGTGATGCAAAAAGCCCGCAGATCAGGTTTGCCACAGACGGAAGCCGTGGCTGAGGAGGTCGACAGATTATTGGAAGCTGAACCAATCAGAGAGGTCCAATACCCAGTTTGGTTAGCCAACACGGTGGTTGTCAGGAAGAAAATCGGCAAGTGGAGGGTGTGCGTCGACTTCACCGACCTCAATAAAGCTTGCCCGAAAGACAGCTTCCCACTCCCGAAGATCGATCAGATGATCAATGCCACCGCTGGCCACGATAGGATGAGTTTCCTCGATGCCTATCGAGGTTACCACCAGATCCCAATGTATGAGCCAGACGAAGAGAAAACTGCGTTCATAACGCCCCGAGGCACTTATTGTTACAAGGTCATGCCATTTGGATTGAAGAACGCGGGGGCAACCTACCAGCAGCTCGTCACCAAGATGTTCCAGGCTCAGCTCGGCAAGACTGTTGAAGTGTATATTGACGACATGGTCGTCAAATCCAAGCAGTCTCATGACCATCTATCAAACTTGGCTCAAGTTTTAGACATACTCAGGGAGTTCAAGCTCAAGTTGAACGCCTCCAAATGCGCCTTCGGCATCGCTTCCGGCAAGTTCCTTGGAAGCTTAGTTACACGGAGAGGGATAGAGGCCAACCCAGACCAGATCACGGCGATCCTGGGAGTCCAGAGCCCGACAACCACAAAGGATGTTTAAAAGCTGACTGTCATGGCCGCCGCACTGAATCGATTCATCAGCAGATCATCAGATAAGTGCAGACCTTTCTTTCAGCTTTTAAGAAAAAACCTAAAATTTTAATGGACCCCTGAGTGCGACCAAGCACTGTAAGCACTCAAAACCTATCTCTCTTCGCCACCATTGCTCTCTACTCCAACCCGAGGAGAGACACTGTAGTTGTATCTGACGGTCTCGGATCATGCAGTGAGCTCTGTCCTCATCAAAGAGGAAGATAAACTACAAAAGCCGATCTATTACATAAGCAAGATCCTTCCTGACACCGAGACCAGATACCTCTTGCTCGAGAAGCTCGCGTTGGCACTCGTCAGTGCCTCTCGCAAGCTCTCTCATTCTTCCAGTCTCACACCATTGTGTTTGTTACGGAGCACCCACTCAGGTCTATTTTCAAAAAATCTAAATTTTCAGGCAGGATCTCCAAGTGGGCAGTCAAACTGGGACAGTATGATATCCAATATCAGCCCAGGACCACGATCAAGGCCCAGATCTTGGCAGATTTCATTGTCGAGTTCGTCTCTCCGAGTTCGGCACCAACCCAGCCCGGCACCGAACTGGGGGGCAGAGGGCATGAAAATGAAGTCACCGAGGTTGATGAACTATCTCGGAGCCAAGCCCTTGACTCGACATGAAAAGTCTTCATCGATGGCTCATCTACTTCCAAGAGAGCTGGCGCCGGCGTAGTCCTCGAATCGCTAGAAGGAATGGTCATAGAACAAGCTCTGACCCTAGACTTCAAGGCAACAAACAACGAAGCTAAGTACGAAGCCCTAATAGCGGGACTAAACAGTGCCAAAATCCTTGGAGCCCAACAATTGGTGGTTTTCAGCGACTCACAATTGGTGACAAGCCAACTAACTGGGGATTACCAGGCCCGGGACGACAGGATAGCGGGCTATCTAGCCCTCGTAAAGAAACTCCTCACTCAGTTTCAGACAGCCGAAGTCAGGCAGATCTCCAGGGATACTAACTCGCATGCTGATGCCCTTGCAAACCTGGCCTCTGCTATCGAAGCAGGAAGGAAAAGAAATGTTGAGATTGGGTCATTCCCGAGATCAAGCTTAGAGCTTCATCCATCTCGGCAGATTTTATGCCTTGATCTCGGCCCAAGCTGGATGGACCCAATCACTTCCTACCTCAAAGATGATCAGCTCCCCGAAGATAAAAATGAGGCTCACTGGATCAGGCTCAAAGTAGCTCGATTCTGGCTGTCTCCCGAAGGCAAGCTCTATAGAAAATCTTTCACCGGTCCTTACCTCTAATGCGTTCATCCGAGCAAGGTTGACGATTTCCTGTATGATATTCACGAAGGGATTTTTGGAAGCCATATCGGAGGATGGTCACTGGCATACCGAGCTATTAGCCAGGGTTACTGGTGACCATACATGTAGAAGGACACGCAGCTATATGTCAGGAAGTGCGAGAAGTGCCAGAAGTTCTCCCATTCCCTTCATCAGTCGGCCCAGGACTTGAGCCCCCTCTCTAGCCTGTGGCCCTTCGCCCAATGGGAGCTGGACATCGTGGGACCTCTCCACCGGGCTCCAGGGAACAAGAGATGGTTGATAGTTGCTACTGATTATTTCACCAAGTGGATAGAAGCAGAACCGCTGTCCTCCATCACCAAAAGGGATTCAAAGAATTTTGTATGGAAGAATATCATTACAAGGTTTGGCATCCCTAGAACTTTGATCTCGGACAACAGAACTCAACTCGATTCCAATCTTTCCAAAAGCTTCTGTCAAAAGCATGGCATCAGAAACCGCTACTCCACCCCGGTGTACCCGCAGAGCAATGGTCAGGCCGACATTTCTAACAAAATATTGATTGATGGACTGAAAAAGCGACTTGATCGGGCAAAAGGACGATGGGTAGAGGAGCTCCCTAATGTCCTATGGGCGTACAGGACGTAGGCGTTCCACTTCGGCAACACCAATCTCTCTAGCCTATGGGATGGAAGCGGTCATTCCCCTTGAGATTGGCCTCCCAACCCTGAGATCAGAACTTGTCGATCAAGGCCGGAACAAGATAAACCTAGCCGTGGAACTGAAATTGGCCGACGAGCGCAAGGAAACAGCTGCCATACGACTGTCCGACTACCAGCAACGGCTAGCCAAAGGATACAACGAGAGAGTCAGAGAAAGAAGATTCTCGGTTGGAGAGCTGGTCCTGAAGAAGACACTCCCGGCAGACAAGAATCCAAACGAAGGCAAACTAGCTCCAAATTGGCATGGCCCATTCAAAGTAATTTCAGTAGCAGGACAATCATCATACAAACTGGAGGACATGGATGGCAGGCAATTGCCGTGACCATGGAATGCAACCCACCTCAAGAAGTTCTTTTTCTAGAATTGTAATCAAAGTTCCATGATCCATAAAAACGGCCTTCATTCTGACATCAAGTTGCATCATCAAATTGCAAAATTCGGCAGTAGCAAAAACCACTTAGACTGATCTTGGGTTCATACACCCTGGCTTCTCAAAATCTCAGGTTCATACACCCATGCTTCTCAAAATTTTGGGTTCATACACCCTGAGACTGACCTCGGGTTCATACACCCAGGCTTCTCAAAGTTTTGGGTTCATACACCCCGAGACTGACTTCGGGTTCATACACCCAGGCTTCTCAAAATTTTGGGTTCATACACCCCGAGACTGACCTAGGGTTCATACACCCAGGCTTCTCGAAATCTTGGGTTCATACACCCTGAGATTGACCTCGGGTTCATACACCCAGGCTTCTCGAAATTTCGGGTTCATACACCCCGAGACTGACCTCGGGTTCATACTCCCAGGCTTCTCAGAATTTTGGGCTCATACACCCTGAGATTGACCTCGGGACCATGCACCCAAGCTTCTTAAAATTTCGGTTTCGTGCACCCAGAGGCCGACCTCAGGTTCATACACCCAGTCCCTTCAGGTTCACCCGGCCAATAGCAGCCCTTTAAAAAAAAAGGGGGGGGGGGGGGGGAAGAGAGAAACTCCGCTTGTATTGGTTGAAATTCCATTTGTATTGACTAGAATGTCTTCATTACAATAGAAAATTACAATGGAAAATTACAATAGAAAATTTCATTACATGAGTTGCAGAAAAAGCAATGAAAAGTACAATAAGAAGGCTCTCTGTCCTCTGCAAAAAAGAAGAAAAGCTCGAAAGCACTACTCTTCATTGGTCCTAGATGCTTGGAGCTCTACAATACCCTGTGGTTGGTTAGACCAAGTTTGCAACCAACCCCCGGTTCACTGCAGATGTCTGATCTCCTCCTAGCCGCATCAGCAAGAGCTGATAAAAGACCTGCATTCAGAGAGCGCACGGTCCGCGTTGACCGGATTCAGAGGGCGCGTGGTCCACGATGGCCGGATTCAACCTTTCCCGGAGTTGTTTTCAGTCACAAAAGGTTCACACAGAGCAAGGGATTTTAAAGGACTCCTGAGAGATGGAACCACCGGAGCATCTGGCGGGAGCTGGCAGATCTCCATGCCTGTGAGGAACATAAGAGGCCACTGACGTGAGTCTCTCTTCCTTGGCCGGCTCATCTCCCCTACTCAAGATAATGGTGAACGCAAAGCAGAGGAGAGCCTCTACTTATAGGGGGAAAGGAGGCTCAGATTCCAAGACCTCATTTATGGAGTATGGCCTCCCATGCTTCACGTGCGGCGCACGTTACCTATGAGTTGACTGGCTAATCGGATGGTGATAAGTGGAGTCATCTGCTTATTTTCCGCATCGATCGTACTGCTGTACTTAGTACTATTTATGAGCCTCGGAATGCAGATACCAAGACGGATAATAATGAAAACCCACAGGTATCCTCATTCCAACTCAGGCAATCCTTCTACCACAAGCCATCAATATTTAGCCGGACTCAGACACTTGGCCTAACTAAGAACGAGAATAACAAAAAGAAGAACAAGAGTCGCAAAAAGGAGAACAAGAGCCCAGTTTTATAATTTGTTTTCCATTTACAAGGTAAAAAAGTTACAAGTGGAAAGCGGGAGATACAATCAGAAAACAAAAAAAAAAAAAACTAAAAGGAAAGACTTCGGCAAACGTCGTCCCCAGAGGCTAGAGCAATGTTCTCATTGTTTTTCTGAAAGACCGGTTGCCTAGGCAATAGGCGCGGTCGTTTCTGGGACATCCACAGGAGGAAGAGACGGAGCATCGTCCAGAGGAGTGTCAGCAGCAAGCGCTTCGATCAGGGGACTCTCAGGAAAGGGGGCAGGGCTCAATTCTGATCCCGGGCCTGAATACTTAGGGAGATTCTGATGGACCAATGATCTTTAGGAATCCCCGCTTCTTTCAGTGCGGCCCGGCATCCTTCCTCAAATAGGAGGGAGCTTATCTCCCCCACTTGTCTTTCATAGTCCTCCGTTGCCCGATCCACTCCCTTCTGGAAAGCAGCATGGATCTCGGCCCGAAGTGAAGACTTGAGGTCAGTATTCTCCTTCAACAACTGCTCTAGCTCGGCCTTCTGTCTCGCCAGTTAGGCTGCCGACCTGACCCTTTGTTTCTCCAGCTCAACCTCCAGCTCGAGCACCCTCTTTGTCTTCGATCGGACCTCCTCTTTTAGCTCGTGGGTCTTGGCTGTAAGATTGGTGATGCTGGTCACCACCACCTCCATCTCTGCAGTCAGCTCGGCGTTGCTCTTCATCGAGTCAGCCAACTTGCCTTGGCAATCCGACAGATCTTTCCTGAGCCTCTCCCTCTCGGATTCCAACTGCGAGACTCTGGAAATGTTCTTGTCACTCCTCTTCACGACCAGCTGGAGCCTCTATACATTCTGCAAAAGAAAGCCATTAGGTACGAGAAGTCGAAGCAAAATTTATCAAAGTTGACTAAAGATTACTTACTATGAGAGCAGCCTGAATCACCGAGGCTAGTAGACACTCATTGTCATACTTCGCGTGCTGCTCCATATCACGTGGAAGGGCGCAGGCTTTAGCGAGCGCCCCAATGACTGGGGGGTTCCCTACTACCCGGTCCTCCACGGTCAAGGGCCTCCCAGGATGAGTCTCCAACCTCGGCCTCCATGGAGCCGGCACAATGGGAAGAGACCCCGAGACCGATCCAGAGCCTTGCCCCGAAGGTCCGCTGGTTTCGAATCCCTTCTCAGGAGGAGCCTAGTCCACCGGCGCGCTCTTCTCAGAAGGAGCATTCCCTCCAGGGACACGCGCGGACCCTTTGTCCTTTGGGACCTTCTAAGCCCCAGGGTCTATTTCCCCCGCCTTGGACCTCTTGCTTGACGGAGATCCATCCCTCGTGCTGTTGGGAGAGCGTCGCCGGGTTCCCACACTCGGGGCGATAATAAGAGTGGAAGAAACCGCAGCACTGCCCGAACCCGAGGCCGCGCGGGTACTGGCAGAAGAAGGCGTTGCCGAAGAAGAAGATCGGCCCTTGAATCTGGCCGTCAGGTCCTTGGTTTTCAAAGGGGGTAGATCTCCTTCCATCCCTTCTCCTTGGTCAGAAGAGTAAGCTTCTACGGCCTCTGTTAGGCTTACAGACCCCGAACTGGCGGAAGTAGACGCCTCGGCACCAGATGCAATCCGGCGAGCGGCGAGATCGGTCAGCAGAATACCTCCAGCTACGGCTAATGTGACAGAAGATTTGCCTGTCTGCAGCTCGTCCCCCTGCGATGTTTCGACCCTCCTATAGTAACCGCGGTACCTCGGCGTGTAGCCCAGCAGCTTCCAGGCCGACATGTTCTCGTACACGGTATATTTCTCAACCTTTTTGTGGTCGGCTACGTTCTTTACCAGCCGTCATGCGCCGCACGACACTGCCTCTCTCTCAGATCTGCATGCCAAGATAAGATATCAGTTCGGCAAATCGAAGCGTGAAAATAAAATGAGCAAAATTGAGGGATGATATTTACTTGGGACAACCCCGAAGTGGCGCGGGACCATGGCCGTGCCCATAATGACTTTGTAGCCATTGGGCATCAGCTGGCATGGGGCAAGAGACCAGGTACTGAGGCAAACCCTAAGCAGAGGGTGCAAGGGGAACCTAACCCCACCCTTGATTACGGAAATCAAGGGGAACGGCATCCAGCCGCCGGACAGGGAACGCAGAGCGTAGTCGGAAGGATCCGCCGGCCTGAGGCGGACCTCCTCTGGGATACCATACACCTCCCTGAATCTAGCTATACCCTGAGGGGTCTCTAGCTGAAACTTATGACCAACCATTTCTACGACCTGGGGTTGAAAAGGAAGGTGAAAAGAAACCCTAAGGGGGAAAACCCTAAAGAACACAGACTCAAGAAGACTTACAGATGAACGAATCTGAAATGAAGATCAATCAGAGCACGCGGTATCCTCGATGCTATGCAATCGTCCTCGCCTGAAAACCTCTGAAAAAGTCTTATGAGAATGAAGATGAGAAACGGAAATAAAGAAGGTAAGGCAGCAGAAGACGCCCCTATTTATAAGAGAGAGAAGGCCTTCCTTGGGCGCCATTTAGAAATTCGAAAGGGGCGCATCGCGAATCGCGTCTGTCCCATCGGTTTGACGGTGCGGTCAGTCATGCAACGACGCGTGTCACCGCCAGCCCGTTCCTCATGATAATCGAGGCGTAGCATTGATTACCTCAAGGAGTCAGAACGGCGTTGGGTAGTGATCAAACATCTCCCATCGGACTCTCTATAGCATCCAACGTCAAAGGGCTAGACCCTAAGAAGTCAGAAGCTAGGGGGCAATTGTGTGGGGTAATTTTCAAGGTACCAAGATTACATTAACATCGGCGATAAGATGCCGGCTAAGCGCGCCCGCGTGCCGTCCAAGCGCACCTCGGTGATAAGGTCAGAACATTGGCCGAGACCAGACTGACCCCGGCTACGCCTTCTGACCTCGGCAACGCAACTGACCCCGGCTACGCCTTTTGACCTCGGCTACGCACCTGACCCCGGCCGAGGGGGTCAGGTTGCCAGTTGAGACAAGCATTGTGATCGCTTCCCTACTTCTGCTACGTCATCAGGCACGTGACTGGGTACGGGCATGTACGAATGAGACAGATGGGCCATCCCAGCCGTCTGCAATCCTCACCAGATCGCTGACAAGGCGGCATCCAGCGGCGGTAGCTATATCAGGGCAGAGCCCGATGATGGATCCGGACCTCAACCGCCAATTACTTGGGACAAGATCAGGCCCAACATGACATGCATTTAATGCGATGTGGGCTGATCGGACTGGCAATAAATGCATTGTGGGCTATGATGGATCCTCATTTATTCCTTTGTGGGCTAATGAGATCATTCCTATCAAATCTCCTATCAAATCTATGGGCCCACTCCAAGATATCAGGTAAAATCCTCTATAAATATGAGAACGTTCCAAGACAAAGGTATGCATACACACCCTCTCTTGAGTCGTTATTCTGTCTCTTTTCTCTTTCAGCCTTTGTGCTAAATTAGGCATCAGAGAGCCCTGCGCTGCCCACAGCCAGGGTCCTCTGACTGTTTGATCTTCCTCTCCTTTTAGGCTTTAAGGCAGATAATCCTCATAAGTCCTTTTGGATAAGTCCTACTAGGCACCCTCTAATCTTGTGAGTTATATTTTTTGCACTTACACACATGTCAAAGATTGTAAGTTGACCCCTACTAAAAATCAACTTAATATAACAATTTGTATATTCAAATCTAACCATCGAATTTTGTTAGACCACCTATTTCAAACTTTTAACTTCAATGGCTAAGTATGTCCAGTCGGGCTCAATTTTAATAGATATGTCCAGTCGGGCTCAATTTTAATAGATGACCAATTTACAATTCCACTTTAAATTGTAATAAAATGACAGGAACGGTTAGGCTAGCTTGTCTAACAGAAAAAGGAATTGTAATAGCTTTTTCAATCACCATCTCAGATCAAATGGTTAGAACATCTAATGAGTTTGATATATAGCCAATCCACAAAACCCACTTGTTTTAGCAGAGAACACAATGATCCACAAATATGCCATATCTACACTCTTAATTAAGAGGCTATATTGTTCATAAGGGGGACAAAAGCTTATCATATATTAGGGTTAGGGCTAATAAATGACAGTTTTGTCATCAATAGCATCATAATTGCTGTTTACCAAAAAAAAAAAAAAAATTACACCCATCAATAACATCATCACCACCATCATTTTTGGCCTTATCACACCAAATTCTACTCAATAGACAAGCAGGAAGCCGAGTCCCCTATGTGAACAGTGCACGATATTGATCCAAGCCGTCCATAATAGCCAAGGAAAGAACTTAAACCTTTTCAAATACAGATGTAAACATGGAACTCCAAAATAATTGGACTTGCATCAATTTCTATTGGATACAATGAGGCCCATCAGTGCTCACTCCAAAACCCACACACCAACCTATGCCTGTAAATTGGCAACCACCCAATTTGATGTTGTATCTCAAAGAAAAATACAACTGTCTAAGCCCAGCCCACTTTCTTACTGATCCTAATATTTAAGCCCAGCAGAGCTAAATTAATTGAGCTGATCCAACCTTTTAAGAGTTTGAAGTCCCTGATTACCACAATACCGGAGGGAACCAACTCAGGAAATTCAGGTATTTATTATTTTTGAAAATCCTGCTAATTGCCAAGATTAGCTGAATTTCCCATGTTGACTTGAAAATTCCTTTCTTTGTTCTGTTATTTAGTTTAATCAGGGTTTTAAATTTATTTCATCAGAAGAAAAGGAAGTAGCCAAAAGAAACTATACTGCATAAAGTGTTAAACAAAACCAAGTCTGCCAAAAAAAAAAAAAAAATAAAGGTTAGACAACCAAGAAAGCTTGCATCCTTAAACTTTTCAAAATCCTCAGTACATCCTTAAGATTAAGGGTTTCACATTCCCAGAATGAGAAGGCATTAATACAAACATTTAGGCCCTGTTTGGCATTGCTTCAGTATCGTTCCTGGTTTTGTGCTGAGACCAGGTTGTACCAAGATCAGGTTATGTCAAAACTGATCTGTTGTAAACTTGTTTGGCAACGTGCTCTTAAACAGTTCCATTGAGAATATGCTGTGTGGAACTTGTTTGGTAACGACATAATCATTTTTTCTAATAAATGGAATCAAAACTTCATATTTGTCAACAATGTTGGATTTAAATCAATTATGAATATTCATGAATTCATCTTAAACATTAAAAAATAATAGGGCCCACTCTTACAGGACTATAGCATGAACCACCCTATTTAGAAATTAGAATGTGGGCCCACCTGTATAAATTACAATCTATATAAGAATCATTGTTTATGGGAACCACCTTTAGACTTACAATGTTTTATCCACCTTTAATAACTAGAATATGGGGCCCACCATGAAAGGGATTTACAATGCGGGCCCACCTTTATAGGATTTACAATGTAGACCCACAAATTATTATTGGGAACATGTGAAGCACATTTAGGAATTCCAAAGTAGGGCAACATTTTGTGATTGTGAACATGGGTCCCACCTTTAGTGTCGCGACCCCAGACCTGGTCATGAGCCTAATCCGGGATCCGACGAGTGATGCCGCGCCACGTGCATCTCTTTGGCTAATCTGCACACGGAATTAAGAAAAATATTTATCCGTACACGTGATTTCCCACAGGATTCCGCGGTGAGGATTATCCATACAATATCATCTCACATATAAACATATCAAACACATATTTGAGATTGCGGAAGCTTGTAGTAAATCATATTAGTGCTATTTCATTCCATAGACAGGATATCAGAATGAGCAATGATCATTAGCATATACTCCCCAAAAGTAAGGTTAAATGTATATACAAAAGATCAGTTGATTAGTTGCCCCAAAATAATGGTCAACAAAGACCAATATATAACAAAAGAATAAACCCAAAAGATGTTATCACAAGCTCCCAAAAAGTGTCGTTCTCGAAGCCTGAACGAATGTCAACATGACATCGTCAGCTTGCCACTCTATTACGCACTGCGGTTCACCGACCGCCTCCTCGGGCTCCTCCTCTATGGCAAGGGGTTCGGGACTTGAGTACCAAAATAAAAGGATCAGACACGACGGTCTGGCAGGTGGGTGAAAAGATATGACAATAAAATAAAACAATGATACCTTGCAATAGTGTAGAAAACCTGTGTGTAAATAATGAATTTCATAAAAGACAATGCATCATTTATTAAATAACGACATGAGCGGTATAAAGCAGTAACGGTACCAATAATAGAAGACTGTCAAGATGGCAACCACACAAAGCTAAATCCTCTCTCACAAAAGTGATGAGAGTACATACCCTACAGGATCATTGACCTCGGTCACACTAGGTGAGGAGGGACAATGATAAAATACTATAATATACATATATATACTCTGCGGGACCACGGTAGCGAACCGGGTAAATACTCTACGGATTCCAAATTGCAGCTGACTAACAGGAGGGGAGGGATCTCCAAGTCGGTGGATCAAACCGACAAGGTTGTCCAAGCTTAGTGGTGCCGACTCATAGGTCAAATGCGGGAAGTCAAATCATATGCATAAAAACGAAACAGGGTGCTCATAGGCACAAATACACATTCATATCGGGTCGGACATATACAGGTTAGCAAAAGCTAAATACACTTTCTAATACTTTCAGGACAAGTCAAAATCATAAGATATGATGTTTGAAAGGCACAATTAAAAATCGGGTCAAGATAAACATGAATGGATTTCCAATATTCTCCTAGCTAAGTGTTGAAGGTCCACGATTTGAATCAATGTAGGTAGGGTCTCGTTTGTCAATTGAATATTTATTTGATACTCCATAGGAATTAGAGACAACCCGGAACCTTACGCACACTGACAAGCCTACAAGACCTTTAACAAGATTAGGGTGATGAGGATTTTTCTACAGTATAGTCCCATATGTTTCTCCAAAAGAAACCAGGAAGAAATTGACCGTCGGTTAGCTCCTCGGCTGATGTCGGTCAGCCGACAGGGCTATGTCGGTCAGCTGGCAGGGTTTTGTTGGTCAGCCGACGCTACAGTCTCAGAATTTGTGGAAAAATGCAGCTATCTAGAAATCGAGCCGAGAGTCTGTCGGTTGGCTGTCGGTCGACCGACATGGGGATGTCGGTCAGCCGACAGCTGACCCACAGAAATTCTGGCTGATTGCAGCTTTCTAGAATTGGAACCGAACTGGTGTCGATCACCTGTCGGTTAGCCGACACCTCTGCATCAGAAAGTTTCAGAAGTTTGCAGCTCTCTGGAAATAGGACCGAGAGCTGTCGGCTCACTGTCGATTGGATGTCGGTCAGCCGACAAGCTGACCGACAGCTGCGAACACAGCATTTCTGAAGCAGATTTTCAGTCCTTCCTTCCTCCAACTTCTCTCATTTCTACACATCAACTCCCTATACTATTTGAGCCAAAGGAACTACTCCATTCCATCAATCAAACTTCCATTCTTCCATCAAACATCCATAGAATGGATCAAAGCCCTTCATCCCAATCACATTCAACCAAAAGAAATCCATCACAAGTAATGAGTCAAAATTCATACAATTAAGATGTCATTTTCAAGAGAGTAACACACTAATGAGTGCATTTCAAAGTCTAATAAAAAGCATGACATGAAACCAAGCTTAAGTAATGAAAGTCATTAATAAAAACTAAGCATTTGCATAAACACATGATTAATGAAAATAAATCATTTCATCCACTTGCCTTAGGTCTAAAGCTAGCAAATTAAGCTCTAATCACTTCTCCAAGCCAAGATAAAAAACCTAAACAAAAATCCCCAAATACAAGCCCTAAAATACCAAAACCAATCAAAACAAGATGAAAGTTTCCAATAATGAAAATAGAGCTTCTCTAGGGCTATACAAACACAAATCTATAATTTTTAGGAAGATCACCTACATGGAAGTTCTTCAAAAAGCAAGAGGTTGCTCAAAGGAAATCTTGGAGTCGGCGGTTTTCTTCAAAAATAGTGTCAAGATGAAGCCCTTGAGATGAGGAAGAAGATTGCAAAGTCCATTCTTGATTTAGCAAAGCTTTGTGGTGATTTTGTGAGGAAGAAAACAAGGAAAAGAAGAAGAAACCGGTGGCTGCTGGGGCTCTTCTCTTAGCACAGTGATTAGGTCAAGAAAAATGGAATGGAGAAGATGAGTTCCCTTATATACAAAGAGGAGAGTGGGTCCCACAACTTAAAATACCTCTCAGTCTCGAAACATCGATTTCGGGACCTCAAATGACTTCGACGAAGAAGACAAAGTTGTTCGACGAAATTTCTAGTTTTCAAAAAGTATAAATTTTGCGAATTTTGGTGACATTGAAAATCGTATCAAGATTTTGGGTAAAAAGACTATTTTGCCCTCAAATTGAGAGAAGTTGAGTTTAGGAGTTTCAAACGAGGACGGGTTCAACATGAAAGTTGAAAAGCTAAACAAGACAAGTTAAATGGGATTAAAAATACGATTTAAGGAAATCAAGAATAACTCCCAAGCTCACGCAAATCCGTAATAAGAACCCTCAAAGGGTCCCACAAATCAAGAAGGCTCTCAAAACTCCCCAAAGCTAATATAAAAGCTATTCTAACCCAAAACTAAATCAAAATTCCACTAAGCACACTTATAGCTAAGATACAACTTAATTAACACTAATCGAGGTCTCTCGGGTCGGGGTCTTACATTTAGGAATTATATTAACTAAGGGTCATTTTAGACTTAATACATATGATGTAGAACCCACCCACCATTTGACAAATCGTGAAGATTTTATGAGGTCATTTTTTTTTCCAAAGCAATTGTAAGTTAATTTACACAATTCATCTCTATTCTTTTTATCTAAAACGCTTGACTAAATTAAGTAGCCCCTTAGCTAATAAATCTAGAACTCAAAATATTAATATGTAAATAAGCTCTAAAATATAAAATAAGAGCTTAATCTTTCAATTTTCAAATGGCCACTAAAACTGATCTAATTAAGAATATATATTTATGGCATATAACAAATTTGCAAGAGAAAATAATTAACTTAATTATTTATTAAAGTTAATACAAATCATTCTTCTAATGCACCATGATGTGCAAAGATTGCATATGCAATTTCATCTCGTTGGCATGTCATCTCCTGCCTGCCTTGTGTCGTTCCTAACTGTAAAGGTGCAGATAGGCTATTATCTTCATTATTCTCACCAGAGTTATTTTCAACTATAAACCCTTCATTTTGAAAGCGAATAAAATCTCTATCACTTCGCATTTCCATTTTTATGAAGTTGTGGAGGGTGCATGCAGCAATCACAATTTGCTTCTGTCTTCGTAAAGAATATGGTGGCATGAGCTTAAGGATTGGAAACTTTGCCTTCAAAATGCCAAAGCAACGCTCAATCACATTCTGTAATGATGAGTGATAATAATTAAATAACTCTTTCTTTCCTGTTGGTCGTCGTCCACGTCCCCTATATTGTGACAAGTGGTATTGCTCTCCTTTATAGGGAACGAGATAACATGGTGCACAACTATAGCCAGAGTCGACAACACAATACTTACCTGCAATGACATCTTTTCATAATTTTATTGTTATTTCATAAAAACAAAACTCATACACGTATATATTGTCATCAAATGAGATTTACCTGTTGGAGGGTGCGGAAAATGTAGTTCTGGATTAGTTATAGCTTCAGCAAACACTCGAGAATCATTTGCTGTTCTTTCCCAACCAGCATACACAAATGTAAATCGCATGTCAAAAGAACATGCACACATTACATTTTGTGTAACTGAAACCTTTCTGCCTCGATAAGGAACTTGATCCTTTGTAGGAACTGATGCACTCACATGTGTACCATCAATGGTCCCTACACAATCCTTTAAAAGCAGAAAAATGAGCTTAGTTTTCTTTTAAAACAAGTAAGACATTCCTTTAATAAAGAAAAATTGATATAATTTAAAATTACCTTAAACCAAGGATAATATTTTGGATTGTTGATAATTTCTGGAGGTGTATCTGTAAATGCTGGCGGAATAATAAGTTCCTTTCCTAAATTTATTATGGCCTTCAACACTCTCTTGAAATGATGACTACTGGTCTCGCCTGAATGTTGGAACCTATCTGCCACCATTCGATTCCGAACGTTATGACCAATGGTCATAAAAAATATGGCTACTTGTTCCTCAACTGATAAGAATTTTGAATCATGTAATAGGTTTATGATCTTCAATGCATTACATAAGCCACGAAAAACATGATTTTCCATACGAAATAGATCGTAACATCTTTCCTCATGTCCACACAGGACCTTATTTACAAATTCATATCCAGGTTCACCCTTATCTCTTATGGCTTGTCTAGATATACGTGATTGGTATAGACCAATCATTAGAAAAATAAAGACATTAAAATTTTCCTCGTCACTGTCTGTCCCATCCCTACGTTGATCCATTTAACCTGAAAAAAAAATTATTATACATGTATCAAAATAATTCAAGCAAAACATTATAATAAAATATAATCCACATGAATCTTAAATAAAATCCATACACAACAACAAAATAAACTCAATAGAACTTCATTTCAATAAAGATCGTATTTAACAATGTCATAATATTGCTAAACAATGGTCTAAATAGAATGACACAAATTTAAACTAAATTCAAATAAATATTCCTATGAAAAAAACTAATCATAACTTTATTTCCTTTAAAAACCATATCGATCAAAGTAATAATACTATTAGTAACGCTCTAAATCGAATAGATCAAGCATGAATGGCCTTATCTCTTCAGGTGTAGATATAAAAAGAACTCTCCAACTACGGTTCGAACCAATAACATGGAATGCCTTTAAGTAGATATCTCTAGTAACATTCGGTATGGTAGATAACAACGCAACACATTTTTCAATAGAGAATTTATCATTATCCTCATTATGATTTCTTTCGTTAGCGACTTTGTTATCATAATACTTTGTGAGACTAACACAGGCTTGGTCAAAAGAACCTGCCCCTTTCTGTCCACGTCTGCGACGAGGAGTCCTCGATTGAGCCCGAATGCTAGCCTTTTCCACAAAGTCTGCATCATCATCCAGATCCACAGCAAGATCCTGATCTGGACTAGTTTGGTTTCTGAGTGGCACACCATTATTCTCATCATCGGTGTCTACTGTTCCTTGAGTTGAAGCTCCAGCGATTTCACCCGTAGCAGTAGTATCGCCGTATATAATCTCTAGCTCATCAAACAAAGGACAACCTTTGGTCCTAAATTGTTTTGCCTCTTTATTGATCTGCACATATGAGTATCTAACATCCTTTAGGGACCATTGTAATAACATTTATTATATTGACAATTTTTGTAAATGTTGAAATGCAATAAAGTACCTTTATATAATCATCCCAAACATCATCTGGAGCTGTGACGGTTTTTGTATTAGGGTCCCAACCAAACACAGTTGGAATATCACGAAGCTTCTTAAACTCCCTATATACTCGCCTCATCTTATTAAATTTGGTCTTAAATTGTTGCCTCTCATATTTATTGCCTGTCTTTTTATGAAACTCACTCATTATCTCATGCCATGCCTTGGTTGAGAAAGTCGTAGTCAGCCTGGTTCCTTTCTTAACCTGATCAGCCATTAGTCCTGCTAGAATTTTCTCGTCTGTATAACTCCATTTTGCATGGAGTACAGCTGACTTATCTTTTTCATCAATAGTTGTCATCTATTCAAAGCAGATATTAAAAAAAATAATAATTAGATTCTCACAAAACATGATATAAACACAGAACTGCCTTCCATTGTTACATAGTTGAACCATGAAGTGCACTTCAGAATAATTCTTAAGATAACAATTAACAATGGTTTAACCTTGAAGACATTTCTGAGGTGTCATTCAGAATTAACAATGGTTTAACAATTATATAAATACCTTAGACATTCTGAAAAGAAAAGCACAGAATATTGTGAAGTGCACATCAGACATTTCTATTATAATTCTTAAAAGATAACTGTAACATTAAAAAAAAAGGTTTTATAACCAGCTGAACGATTAAATTAATCAAATTCAGGCCTAAGTAGTTTGAGATTGGGTCTAGAGAATGGTATATATATTTATATATACCTGACAAGTTAAGAGTTGTTATGCAGAAACAATGGTTGTAACTAAAAGAAAAGGACCTAATCTGAATAACTATAGGGTATGTACATTCTTGGACGTCTAAACTGAATTATAAAAAACTCCATGAAACAGGGAACAATAAAGGTGCTGAACAATGATGCTTGCATAGACCATAAAGATTATAAGATGGAATTTGAGTAGTGTTATCTGAATGAGGTTGTATTGAATAGTATTTTAGCCATTAGCACTAGTCTTAATTACTGTGTTAGTATGTTTATCACTATCTAATCCTTCAAATAAATGTACTTAAAGAAGATCTTTGCTTTACAGAGGTCACTAGCTAATCCTTGACATGCTTAAGACTATAATTAGATGTTCACAAAATACCATGTTCAATTGAAAAAGAAAATTTCAGATCATGTACATGGCTAAGTTTGCTCATAGAAGTGATGAGTGAAGCTCGCCTCTAATTCATTATTGTAAAGTAAATCTCAAAGCATATGCACAAGTCATAACATTGGATAAATAAGGACAGTTTTAAGATTTCACTTGATATAACCAAAACTCACATATGCCTACATAAGCAAAAATAAATAAATAAATAAATAATAAGAAGTACACCTCAGAATAACATAGTTGCTAACAATACTTAAACAACATGAGATTCTACTGAACTCAGCAATGTCTAGTCCTTGAAAAACAAATGGTTAGGCCCATCAAATTCTGTTGTAGTCACACATCATCAAAACCTACTAGACAGAAACTAATACATACATGGGATCAATTGAAAAAGGTGATTAAGCTGCTTCACTATATGCTCATTTTTGGGAGCTCTCCACAAACAAAGTTGTGTTATTTTTTAACTTGGAGTTCACCATAAATTAATTACAGTAACCTGATGCATGACCCCTCTTGATTGGTTACAAATAATCTGTTTACAATTTTAGTAGTTATAAATGCATATATTGATGAAGTGAAATTTAAAATATAGATGTATATTGACTTACCTTATGCTTCAATAAAGTCTCTGTTGCCAATGAAAGAAGTTCCAACAGTAAAAGTCCTACCCCTATTACAAAAATAACAACAAATTTCACTAAAATTTAGAGTAGATTTTTCAATATATATAGATGGGGGAGCCATGAGTTTCAGTGTGGAGAGATAGATGGGGGAGCAATGAGTTTCGGTGTGTGTTGTGTCTGGAGAGAGAGAGAGAGAGAGAAGGGAATGGAACTATATGTAGGGGTCTTGAAATAATGGATGCAAATGGTAACATATGTCTATTGTCTTATGAAAGAGTATGAGAAGCAGGGATGTGATTAAAATGGATCAACCATCAATCCAGCCCATTGCCATCCTTACTCTAAATTCTGAATTATGTGAAATTATCCAAGAAATGATAGAGTAAAAAGGATTTGCATTTTTTGATTTTCTGTCTGGTTTTATCTTCTGTATTGGTAACATTTACTTCATTAAGACAATGGAATAGTATAAGACTATACTAAATAAATAAGTATAAATTGGATTTATATACGTCTTGTGCTTTGTTTAAATACTTCAGTAGTTCAGAATATGGCTCTGTGCTGTAAGCATTACAGCAATTGAACACTTAGATGCATTACTTAACTAATAGATCCTTCTAGGTTATAATTTTGTGCACTTCAACTTGTCATTTGTTACTAAATGGAACTCCTAATGTCAAAACATGCAATAAAAATACGTTGATACTCCTTTTAGGATATATTCTTGTAAAAGTAGATTGGACATTATATATAGGCAGACTAGAGATTTTACTACTACAAGGTCTGTTATTTAAGCAAGCATCATCACACCTATTTTTTCATACTGTTGGGGCCTTTTTTCTCCTAGGTGTTCATGTAGATGAAACCATGAAATTCTGCATTGATTATAAAGGTCCAGAAATGGTTTGAATCAGAATTCAAACAGAAATATTAAATTCCAAGTGAAAATGAAAGTATTGGGTGAACGGGGTGTAACCACAGTTGAAGTTAGTAGTGAATAATAGACAAGGGAATCACATTCTTAATACCATTACTCAATCCCTGTTGGCTGCTATGGTATTCTAGTTTCATTTCATGCAACATTAATTTTGATATTACATATTATGCTAGACACTAAAGTTACATTGTCATATATTTCATCATGTCCCAACTATATATGCACTTCCATGTGGGTAATATCAGTGAACTCATGAGCAAGCACAAGTGAGAAGAGATGGTTCAGTGTGTGGATTGTGGTTGTGTGGATGTGTGGTGATGATCTTAAGTAGAGTTTGGTGGTATGGATCTGAAATGGGGTGCAGTTTTCTTTTTGAATTTTCTCCAAATATAAACACAGAGCAATATATGGTTATGTGAGCATGTGCCCTAGTTGGACGATAGGGATGGTTTAAATACTGATAATAGAACAATTATCAAACAATCAATGATAAAAAAACAACTGCAAAGAAATCATTAAATAAACTACTCAACCATCAAAAGATATTTATTACTCAACCATCAAAAGATATAAAGAAACATCCAATATGACTCCAATCATAAAAGATTAAAATCATAAATTACAAACATGGGGTTTGTGTGGTTTGGGCAAGAGATAGAAGGGAAAGGGTTGTGCAATCCATTAAGGGGTGGGAGAGTGAGAAGACAAAGAAAAAAAGATAGGAAAAAAAGGAAGAAAGGGAATATGAGCAATAAAAAAAACAGAGGAGAGAGAGATAATATGCAGTGATTGGGTGGGGAGAGGAGATAGGAAATAAGATGGGGGAAAAGAAAGAAAAGAAAAGAAGAGACAAAGGAGGAGGAGGAAGAGGTGGTAGGTGTACGTGAGAAATAGATATAGAGGGGAGGGGGTAAGGGGGAGAGAGAGGGATTCGGTGTGGTGGCTGGGTGGGGGACAGGAAAGAGGAGGAACTGGGTCGTTGAATATGATGGCAGTGAGAGAGGAAGAGGGATTGAGAGAGGGAGAAGGATGGAGAGTTGCAGGCCTTAAGAGTATCAAGGAGAAAGAAGACACAAAGCAAAAAAAACTTACCGGAGAGGTTTGCAGCTTGGAAATGAAGACGAAACGAGCATATGAGGGAGGAGACGGAAGTCTCTTATATCGACTGGAACACGCGGGAAATCCTTGAAGATCGATTCATTCAAGCGGGATTCTTCCAAAAAAAAAAAAGAAAATTTTTCATTTTTGCATTCTTACTCCCGCCAGCCCGATTTTAGGAATGTGCCAGCCAAAACATCCGCGAGGAATGGGATATTAGAGTTACCAAACGTGTTTTCTCGAATTTATCCAGCGGGAACAAAAAAACACCCTATTGGCACGATGCCAAATAGGGCCTTAACTAGAAAGAAAATGTATAATAAGAAAATTAACACTAGTTCCAGGGGGTGAAAGAAACCTACAGGAAAGAGAATTTCAGCACATTATCAGCCGTTGATGGTTGACTTGTAATGGTAGTCATCAATTGTTGAGTTTACTATGATTGCATTACTAATTCCCAAGTATATAGATTCTTCTTCTGTGGCTTTTACATTTGCAGCTTTTGCATTTGAAGTATCAAAAACAATATAATATGGTTCCATTACTAATTCCCAAGGGCTTGTTTGCTTACATATAATACATAGGAATTGAATACATTAGGATTCATGGTTAAATGAGCTCCATCTTAGAGATTATTAAAGAGGTGGAGGACGAAGGATATCAGGCATGGGGTGAAGGATATAAGATGGTGATGTAGATGGGATCTTGACTTTTCTAGGGCTTGAATTACTAGGGTGATAGCCAGTTATTCATTTCCCATATTCCCTTGATTCATTTCCATAAAGGGAAAGGTTATTTGATGCTCATTTTTGGATATTCACCTTTGATCTTCATTTTTATTTTAACCACTTAGGGCATGAATTCCTATGTATTCTATGCAAACAAACAGGCCAAACAGGTCCTAAGTATTTTCTTCTTCTTTTAGGCAGCATCTATCTTACATTGCACAAGTACTCCAAAGAATCTGGAGGGCCAGTTTGGTGCACGTTGTGAAAAGTAAACCTTTTTAACAGTTGAACAAGAGCAAGGATGAGCACTGTCCTTGAGATAAATCAGCTGAACCATTGGCCGCAACCAAATTGTGAAAAGTAAGCCAAACCTTGGTCAGGTTCAAAACAACCACTTGCAGGAGTTTTATGCCTAAAAGTCCTTGGGAAGAAATAAAACAAGCAAAACTGTTCTCCAAAATTTCAACTGACTATCCTCATGGGCAACTGAGTGAAATAGCCAAAATCTCATCAGAATTAAATGCATCTAGTGGGCCCAAATAAAATCATGCCTTCCCAACTTCTCAAAAGGCACAGGATCATTTCAAAAGCATTATTTTGTCTCACCAACTTTCCTTTGCCAGATTCTACGAGTCAATGGAAACAAGCCATCCATAATTTACAACCCTGATTAGGCACCCTGTTCAACTCAGCACGGTAATCTAGACCTACATCCCAAAACATTTCCCAATAGACCTTACTATCATTTATCCTCTCATCACAAATTGCACTGCCCAGTGGTAAGGGCCAAAATTTTCTTCTTTCAGTAAAATTGAGTTCCATTATCAATGAAGTCTCATGATAACAAGGATGAAAAATGTTTTAAATGGTGTGCAAATCAAGCA
Source organism: Litsea cubeba (assembly GCA_012931725.1). NCBI lineage: Eukaryota > Viridiplantae > Streptophyta > Magnoliopsida > Laurales > Lauraceae > Litsea > Litsea cubeba. The sequence goes on from CM022951.1 coordinate 33,141,646, forward strand.
ACATTCAGGGTTGAGCCCATAGTCAATATAGTGATGAGCTAGATCCCAAAGTACTAGAAAATAAACTATCATGGAAGATAGACATTCTCACAGCCAATTCGTGCTAATATATTCGTCCAACATGTAACTTTTGGCACCTTAATTGGTGCTTGTTGCTAATTAGTTGAACCGAACTCAGATTGATGGTAAGACAGTTGACGAAGACATAAATAACTCTTTATTATAGCAATTAGCAACTGATCGGAAATTGAGAAGCAGAAGTGGTATGGTTCAAGTTGGTGAAGCACAAGCTCATGTGGCCCACTGGTTCCTTCCAAAATTGAATTAATTTGATAAGATTAAGACCAGTCACACATCTGGCTGTCCTTTTAGGAATTTATTTAGTTGTTGATTTCCGTTAAACTCTCTCAAGATTTTATTTATTGGGAAGAATCATAGGTTTTGAGAAAATTTGATAGTGAATTTATTAGCATCCCAGAGATTGTAATTGTAAGTTCTCGAAAAAGGGAGAGAGACAAAGCAAATTTCTGTGAATTCTTCAGTAGGTTTATCGAACCCACTTGACACTTTTTGTAATGAGTTTCATAGAGAACAATTAGGGGGGTTTTCCCCTTATCCAAGGAGATTAGTTTATAACACTATCCTAATCCAAACAGAATTTAACTCTTCAGAGTAACAGTTTCATGGGCTTAGTCATAGATTCATGAGATCATTGGCCCATGGCCCATTTGGTCCAGCCCATTCAGCGGAGGCCCATTATGTTATCTTCACAGTAATTACAGTCTAACCAGGAAGTCTAGTTAGAAAGAATCATATAAATTGAAAGAGGATCTATTTATTGCTGGTAATTCCTTCAGTTCAATCAATGAAAGTCCAAAATTCTCTCTCCACTCATGTGAATTCGGCACAAGTACTCTCCCTTGCATGAAGATTTCTTGGGATAACTACTTGTCACGACTCTGAAGGTCAGAGCTCTTGAAGTGAATGAATGAAGACTCCTTTCCCTTGAACCTCAAAATAATCAGACATTCAATATCTGATCAAAGAAAGCATCAAATAAAACAAAGCCAAGTGAAACAAACTCCATATTCCACTGACAACTTTACCTTTCTTTTCTTTTTTTTTTCTGTTAACAAATATGGAGGGAACCAAGTATTGAGTTTTCCTGAGTTATCTGTTTTGTAGTAGGAGTGGATTAATCACCTTTTCTGATTGAGGATCCCATCTTTAGAAATTAGAAGCATTGGTGATAGAAACCAAAACAGATGCCTGTTTTGACTTTTGATTGGTAAAAAGAGACCATAAACCATGGATATATGCTTCTAAATCTCCATGAGACAAGGGATGATCTTGCCCATGTCTTCTTTTCAGCAGTAAGTAGTCTTTGACCAGGTGTTCCATTCCAAAGCACAAAACAAACATGCTTTAAATTGTTAACCAAAAATGAGGCATCGCTTTTGAAACATTAAGAAACATAGGTGCATCAGACATGCTGCATATACTACCTTCTGTGGCACTGAGACACCCTTCGGTTAACTCCTTAGGAAAGACAAGTAGAAAAACAATAAAAAAATTGTATCATCAAACCTAAATAAGCCAATACAAAGGAAATTAACCCAATGTTAACTTCCTAACAATGCTAATGAATTTATGTGCATATAATTTATGCAATCCTCTCTTCTAAGAAACAATGGAAAACCAACCACTATCACTGAAGGACTAAAGAGGACAAAAGGCCCAAAATGTTCTTACTTGATTTTTTTTTTTTCTTTTGAATGATAAAGGTTCTTACTTGATGCAAACATGAAAGAATGCATGTGCATCTGCAGGAGCCACGTAATTCTCATATACAAGTTCACATTAAATAATACTAGCTGTTAGTGTATGTCATTAATAGGGCATACCGGCATAGCAAGCCAAGTCACCAAGACAGTTGTAGGTGCAGAAAATTATGACCCACAATAAGAGGGTGCCTTACAGGACTTATCCGAGAAGATGATGGTGTCTGGAACGTCTGGATGCCGTCCGAAAGTCTGAAAGAGAGTAGCAAACGGTCAGAGGACCCTGGCCTGAGCGGCGCAAGGCTCTCCGATGCCAAAGTCAGTATGGGAACTGGAACAATGGAAGGAGAGGGAGAAGAAAGACAGAGTAAGGGCTCTGTGAATGGAAAATGGGCGTACCTTTGATGGTGGTATGAGCCTCTATTTATAGAGCGTGGAACGTATCTTTGGGAGATATTGTGGTGTGGGTCCCATGATTGGACTGGGAAGTCACGATCAGCCCACATTGCATTAATTGTGGTCCAATCCAGCCCACTATGCATTAAATGCCCGTCGGGTCAGCCCCCATCTCATTTAATGCACGTCTTGTTGGGCCAGGTCGTGTTGGGCGCCTTTGGCGGTAGGGGTACCAGCGGATCCGCCCTCGGGCCCTGCCCTGATGTGGCCTCAGCCGCTGGACGCCGCCCTGTCAGGGATCTGGTGAAGATTGTGAGTGGCTGGATGTCGCATCTGTCCCACTGGCTCGTGCCCCCATCCCTCCACGTGCCTAGTGACGTGGGGGATGAGGGGCGTGAGTGGAGACCCTTTCTGGTTTCGGCTTCCGTCCCGGCTTCTTCAGCCGAGGTGGAGCTTTCTGCTGAGATGGCATCCGGGGTGGCCTAGCCGAGGTGGAGCTCCCTGCCGAGATGACGCCCGAGGTGGGCCAGTTCGGCGTTAAGGGCCCGGAGCTGCCTGACTTCGGTCGGACCTCCTGTCCTGGTAGCCGGGGTGAGATTGGTGCCACGTGGATGGCACGCGGATGGCACGTGAGAATGCTTAGTCTCATCTGATGGCCGTGATTAGCTTAATCCTGTGGTTCTGGAAATCTCCCCACACAATTGCCCCCTAGCTTTTGACCTCTGAAGTGTGCTAGCCTTTAGGGGTTGAAAGCTAGAAGAATCCGTCCGGGGATGTGGCGATCGTCGTCTGGTGTTGCTTCAACTGCTCTGAAGCGATACATGCTCTGTCTTGCCTGTACTGGGAAGCGAGTCGACGGCTACACGCGTCGCCTCTTCACTGATAGCGGTGTCTGCCGGGATCCCTGTGAACGATCCTGTTGCGAGCCGAGCTGCATCCGGTCCCGAGTCGTCTACTTCAAGTTCGGAACCGTCGAACCTAGCGGCCAAGTTTAGGCGGGGGTCTTCTTAGTCTGCGGGGTCTTCTTAGTCTGCGACGCCATCTTCTGCCAGCTCCCGCGCTGCTTCGAGCTCGGGAGGTGCTGGCGCTACTTCAGCTTCTGCTCCTGCTCCAGCTTCTGCTCCTGCTCCAGCTTCTGCTCCTGCTCCGAGTGCGGGAGTGCGGCGACGCTTCGCCGAAGCGCCCAAGGGAGGGGTCCCCGCCTAGAAAGAAGTCCAAGGCTGGGGAGAAGGACTCGGGGGCTGAACAGCCTCCGAAGAATGAGGCCCCTGCGCGGGCCCCCGGAGCCAAGACTCCTATTGAGAAGAGCGCGCAGGTCAGCAAGCCGACCGGTGGAGCGGCCCGCGAGCTGACGATCTCGGTGGGGCAAGGGTCTGGATCGGCCTCCAGACCCCGGAGTGCCCCAGCGCCATGGAGGCCGAGGATGAAGACTCAGCCCGGTGAGCCTCTGAAAGTCGAGGACAGGCTGTTGGGGAATGGCGAGGTGATCGGAGCTCTCGCCAAGGTCTGTGCTCTGCCAAGAGACATGGAGACGCACGAGATGGTCTCGGCGATCCAGGCTAATCTTCTGGTAAGTGTTTGCGACGCTTTTCTTCATTCTTCAAGTGTCTTGGTCGAACCTGACCCTCTGTTTCCATTTTCAGAACGTGCAGAGGCTCCTGACCGTGGTGGAAAGGAGCGATAAGAACGCGACGCGGGTCACTCAGCTGGAGTCTGAGAGGGACAAGCTGAAGAGGGAGTTGGAAGAGTCGCGGAAATGAATAGAGGGGATGAAGAAGGCCAGTGCTGAAGAGGCTGCTCGGCTGGCATCGGCTCTGGCTGATGTCGCCGAACTTACGTCGAAGAAGGCTATGTCTGGGCGAGGAACAAGAAGACCGCCGAACTGGAGTCTGAGCTGGCCAGATTGAAGGCTGAATCTACTGCTGAGGGGACGAGGCTGCGTGGGGAAGTGCTGGCTGGGCGCGCCGAGACGACAAGGTTGAAGACGGCGAACGCCGAGCTGGAGAAGGAAAAGGCCTCTCTTCAGGCCAAGGCTCGGTCCGCCTTCCAGGATGGGGTGGATCGAGCCACTGAGCCGTACGAGAGGCAGGTGGAGGAGGTCACCGCCATCCTGTTCGAGGAAGGATGCCTGGCCGCACTGAGAGGTGCGGGGCTCCTGAGCCGAGCTCCGCTTCTGCAGCCGAAAGTGCCCCAGTTGGAGCTCCTGCAGTGGTTCCTGCTCCAGAAGATGCTCCAGCTGCCCCGGTCTTGAGCGGTGCCCCGGTTGCCAGTGATGCTTCTGCCGTGCCTCGGGGTGAGGCCTCTTCTGCCCCCGGAGCAAATGAGGCTCTGGTCGAAGAATCTCCTGCCAGCGACGCTCACAGCAAGGTCGCGGTTTCGGCCGAATCCATTGGTCCAGCAGATACGGTGATCGACCTAGTGGAGTCGCCGAAGCCACATTAGCCGGGCTGCTCTTTATTTGTCTTTTTTCCTTGCACTGTTCTGGAACACCTGTGTTTTTATGCTGCTTTTCTGTGTTTGAGTGATGGCACAGCTCTTTTCTTTTTTGAAGACTGACTTTGGCCGAAATGGCTGGCTTTGGCCGAAATGGCTGGCCTTGCGCCGAGGTGGATCCATACCTTGGCCGAATTGCCTTGCGCCGGGTAGATCCATCGTTCCGCTGGACTCGGCAAGGCGAGAGTGAGTGCGGCTATGGCCTTCTGAGGGGTGTATGAACCCGGACTTCAGGAATCTGACCTTGGCCGAAATGGCTGACCTTTGGCTGACCTTGGCCGAACTGCCTTGCGCCAAGGTATGAGGGGTCTATGAACCCGGACTTCAGGAAACGGCTGAGTGCAGGGACTCCAGACCATTCCCAGGGCGGTAGACCCTTGTAGAGTGGGATGAAACCCTAATTTTAGGAATTCGGCCGAGTGTCCGAACTCGAGGCCTTTTCCAGGGCTGTTAACCCTTGTAGATGGGTGAAGACCCTGAGTTTAGGAATTGGCCGAGTGTCCGAACTCGAAGCCTTTTCCAGGGCTGTTAACCCTTGAGTGTGTTCCAAACACGGGGACTTTAGGAAAGGCTGAGTGTAAGAACTCCAGGCCATTTCCAGGGCGTAGAGCCATGATTGTGTCCAAGACACGGGGGCTTTAGGAAAGGCTGAGTGTAGGAACTCCAGGCCATTTCCAGGGCGTAGAGCCATGATTGTGTCCAAGACACGGGGCTTTAGGAAAGGCTGAGTGTAAGAACTCCAGGCCATTTCCAGGGCGTAGAGCCTTGATTGTGTCCAAGACACGGGGCTTTAGGAAAGGCTGAGTGTAAGAACTCCAGGCCATTTCCAGGGCGTAGAGCCATGATTGTGTCCAAGACACGGGGGCTTTAGGAAAGGCTGAGTGTAGGAACTCCAGGCCATTTCCAGGGCGTAGAGCCATGATTGTGTCCAAGACACGGGGCTTTAGGAAAGGCTGAGTGTAAGAACTCCAGGCCATTTCCAGGGCGTAGAGCCTTGATTGTGTCCAAGACACGGGGCTTTAGGAAAGGCTGAGTGTGGGAACTCCAGGCCATTTCCAGGGCGTAGAGCCTATGCTGCCGGAGTCGTCCAGAGAGAGGTGACAGATTGCCCTTGGCCGAAATGGCCGGCTTTGGCCGAGACGAGCTGCTTGTGCCGAAGTGGAGTCGTCATTCCGGCTGTGGAAGCGTGAGCTCGGCAATGATCATTGAGGGGTGTAAAAACCCAGGCTTTAGGAATCCGGCCGAGTGTCCGAACTCGAGGCCTTCTCCAGGGTCCAGGACCCGGAGCTTTAGGAAACGACCGAGTTTGGACTCGAGGCCTTTTCCAGGGTGGTAGACCCTTGTAGCCGAAGTCGATCAAAGAGATGACAGATTGATGACGGGGCGAAAGCTATTTCCATTGATTCAGAGATTCATTACATCTTTTAGAAATTGAATTTTTTGGGATACAGATGGATACGGAGGACGCCAGATGGATCACGTAATGATCTTCTCCGAATCCTCACTGTCTGGAACCTGGGCTGCGCTCTGGTGAACTCGGCCCTCGCTGCCGCCAGCATCTCCTGCCTCAACGAACTCTGGAATGTGGCCCTCTTCTGCCAGCTTCTCCAGATACCACTGCAGAGAGTTGCAGTCTTCGGTCCTGTGCCCGTTGCCCCTATGGAAGGAGCAGTAGAGCTTGCTTCGGGCGCCCGAGGTGGGCTCATTCAGCATAGGCGGAGGGTACTTGAAGAACGGCTTGGACCTGATCTTGGTCAGGATGCGGTAGATCGGCTCCTTGAAGACGACGTTGACGCCCTGACTGGCGCTGGAGGGAGGTCTGGGCTTCCAGGTGCCCCCAGACCTGGACGACGAAGGCTTCGCCGAACTGGAGACCCAGGCCTGCTCGGGCTCCTGCCTCTGGGAGGGCCTCCCGCCTCCCTGCCGAGGCTGGCTACTCTTCTGCTCGGGCTCCGGATGCCCGTCCTGATCCCGGGCTCGGATCTCATCTTCCTCCCGGGCGATGAAGCGCTTCACCCGGGACATCAACTCTGGCATGGACTCTGGGGTGTCCCCGGCCAAGTCCTTTCGCAAGTCGATGCCGGGGATCAGGGCATGCTGGAAGGCGTAGATGGCTATCCCTTCCCTCGCGCCCTCGATCTGGCCGTAGACCGCCCAGAATCGGTGGGTGAACTTGGCGAGAGTTTCGCCCTGCTTCATTCTGAGGGCGATGAGGTCCCCTTCCTTCTTGGGGACGACGGTGTAGGCCTGGAACTTCTTCAGGAAGGAGAGCTGGAGCTCCTTCCAACTGGAAACCGATTGCTCCGGGAGGGAGCAGAACCACTTCAGGGGGAGGTCGCCCAAACTGGAGGAGAAGATTTTGCAGTTTAGGTGACCCTCGTTTCCCCAGATGGACATCTTCTGGGAGAAGTGTCGGAGGTGCGCAGACGGGTCGGACAGTCCGTCATAGGGAACGAACCGCGGGACGGAGAACTTCCTGGGCAAGGGGGTGTGCTCGATCTCTTTTGTGAAGGGAGAGCCCCCGAGATCAGTGTGACCACAGAGCTGCTTCTGGTCCCGCATCTCCAAGTTGTGCTGTAAAGCCAATCTGACGCGTTTGTCAAATCGCTCTTGCTCGTCGTCCTTCTCTGGAGTCTGAGCTCGGGTCTTCCGCTTGGGACGGCTCGGGCTACGACGGCTATGGGTTCGGCCATCGCGGCTGCGGTGACTTCGGCTGTTGCTCGAGCCTTCGTCACGGATCTGGCTCCGCTTCTGGTCCAGATGAGGTCTGAGGTCCTCACGAGGAGGCTGGGCTGCCTTGCTGGGGGCGCCCTTCTTTTTCCCTTGAGGCTCAGAGACTTCCCTCAAGGAGGCAGTTTGCACTGCCCTCAACTGCTGCTGGAGCTCGCGAATCAGCTGCCCTTGCTTCTGGAGTTGCTTCTGGAGGAGAGCAGTTTCGGGAACCTCTCCAGTAGCAGGGGGTTGAACGTGGCGCGTCTCTCCTACGGCCACGGCTTTGTCCTTCCGGGGGCGCTCATCCTGACGCTCATTGCGTCCGGATGGCGCGACTTCTTCTGGCGAGATCGAGGCCTCGAGTCCCTCTTGGAGTGGGAACTCGATAAAGAGTTGAGAGCCTATGCGGCCCTCGCCTGTAGTCGTGCCATGCACCGTACGGGAGCGTCCTTGGGGAGGGACGTCCGTTGGCGGTGGTGGCAGCTCGAGCGCTGCTCTTGAGGATTCTACACCCTTCTTAGCTTTCGGAGGCATGGCTTCTGAGAAGATGAGGTTAAGAAAGATTGTTTGGAAAGATTTGGAGAAGGTTGGGAAGGCTGGGATATTGCTTTCCCACAGACGGCGCCAATTGTAGGTGCAGAAAATTATGACCCACAATAAGAGGGTGCCTTACAGGACTTATCCGAGAAGATGATGGTGTCTGGAACGTCTGGATGCCGTCCGAAAGCCTGAAAGAGAGTAGCAAACGGTCAGAGGACCCTGGCCTGAGCGGCGCAAGGCTCTCCGATGCCAAAGTCAGTATGGGAACTGGAACAATGGAAGGAGAGGGAGAAGAAAGACAGAGTAAGGGCTCTGTGAATGGAAAATGGGCGTACCTTTGATGGTGGTATGAGCCTCTATTTATAGAGCGTGGAACGTATCTTTGGGAGATATTGTGGTGTGGGTCCCATGATTGGACTGGGAAGTCACGATCAGCCCACATTGCATTAATTGTGGTCCAATCCAGCCCACTATGCATTAAATGCCCGTCGGGTCAGCCCCCATCTCATTTAATGCACGTCTTGTTGGGCCAGGTCGTGTTGGGCGCCTTTGGCGGTAGGGGTACCAGCGGATCCGCCCTCGGGCCCTGCCCTGATGTGGCCTCAGCCGCTGGACGCCGCCCTGTCAGGGATCTGGTGAAGATTGTGAGTGGCTGGATGTCGCATTTGTCCCACTGGCTCGTGCCCCCATCCCTCCACGTGCCTAGTGACGTGGGGGATGAGGGGCGTGAGTGGAGACCCTTTCTGGTTTCGGCTTCCGTCCCGGCTTCTTCAGCCGAGGTGGAGCTTTCTGCTGAGATGGCATCCGGGGTGGCCTAGCCGAGGTGGAGCTCCCTGCCGAGATGACGCCCGAGGTGGGCCAGTTCGGCGTTAAGGGCCCGGAGCTGCCTGACTTCGGTCGGACCTCCTGTCCTGGTAGCCGGGGTGAGATTGGTGCCACGTGGATGGCACGCGGATGGCACGTGAGAATGCTTAGTCTCATCTGATGGCCGTGATTAGCTTAATCCTGTGGTTCTGGAAATCTCCCCACACAACAGTCGAACAAGTCCTACTTCAAAAACTAGTGAAGTCATCAAGAATGTTATCATATCGAAGATGCTGCTTCATGTAGATACCTTGCCTCTACCAATAAGAAGAGTTCGAAAGAACAATAATAATGGTTTATTGCAAGAACAGAAGTTAAAATAAGTACTAGTGCAGTTGAACATCAATTCCAACCATAGCTAAAACAGAAATCACTAGAAAATTTAAAATACTCATTTGAACCATTTAAGACTAACAGCACTAATAGAATACCAGCGATTTAAAGGCAAACTTGGAAGTACATGTGCTGGAACATTAAATACATACTTAACAGAGAAAGCAACGATTTGCTTTTTGCCCTGAAATCCTTTCAACTGACCGGTAACTCGAACATACATCCGATTCCTGAGAGAGGACAAAACTCAGTGCACAGAGTTTGAAGCATTAATGACACAGTGCACAAAACTGTAGAAACCAGGCCCATCAAGAAAGGAGCCCAAATCAAGAAATAACTCAGGTGGATTCATGTGAAGAGTTAGTCAAATCATTGTATATAGTATATCTTTGTGTATAATGTTGGCATTTGTGGTGGGACCCACTTGTGTTTGCATGTGGATGGACCCCACTCACAAAGATACACCCCTCACAAGGAGTCTCATGGTGATAAGGATAAGGATAGCTTGAGTTTTATCCAACTCTCTATCTCTTTATCATATCTACATTCAAATTCAAATTGAGAGAGATTGATCATAATCATCTCTCAATTCAAATTTGAATAGAGATCTTATCACCCATTAGCCTAAGGGCTATATAAAGACATGAGAAATATAGCTTGAAATAACTTTGAAGAATTAATCTTCCTTTCACTAGATCTCAAATTCTCCATCATCATCTTCTGCATCCAGGGTGTCCATCCTTGCCCTTGGATCTTGAAGAGTGACTTGTATGTGACTGATCTCTCGTAGACAGTCATAGATCTCCACACCATTGCCTGATTCAAGCCGTTATTGTCCTAATTGCGTTTGTAGCAGCCAGCATCTTTAGATCCTTGCTTCCGCTATATTTATATCCTTCATTGGTATCAGAGCTATATCGGCGTGCTCACGCGAGGATTGAATTTATTTTGATTGCGAATCAGGTAATCCGAAACTTTAGCAATAATATCAGATTATGTGAAAAAAAAAAAAAAAAAAAAATTTGGAAAATATTTTTTTTTTCATGATACCGTGTGATTGGCATGATCTGACCTGGATTGATAGATCATGTGTGTCATTAAATATATTATATATATAACACATAGATCTTTGTGTTTTGACTTATATTACACGTTGCTAAACATGAACATTAAGGCCCACTTGTTGCTTATGAAATGATTTTGATTATTAGTATACTATTGATGGCCCATTCTTTTGTTATGCCATTTTGGCCGTTGGGTCTATATATGCCGACTGACACAAGCTTGGCAAAAGCTTGTCTCATGAAACAGTGAAATAAAAAAAAAAAAAAAAAAAAAAATTGCCCAACTGAACTTTGCACTAGTATTTTTGGTCCTCACTATTACCATGGCACCTAAGGAGGCATCAAATCGGAATAGTGATTGGAACTGACATGATCCATTTTACAAGCCAATCACTGCTTATGTTGCTTTGCCATTAGGGGGACATATGATCCATTTTACAAGCAACCCCCACCAAATTTGAAAGCTTTGCCAGTTACCAATGCAACATGAGATGATAGAATTTCAGTTGTGTATTTGGTCAACGTTTTGATCATATAAGGCAATTGATTTGAGATATACAATGGACCCCATGATGATATTACTTTCTATGGACCAATTGTCTCTAATATTAAAGTGTGGCCACTGGCCACATGTATGGACTGTACATGTCGGTTTTGTTTCTTATGTTGATGCATGTCCTTTGTATAACACATAGTATATATACGCATGATGTCATCATCAAATGGTTCTGGCCCAATTGGTATTTAAGGCCATTAATTCATTGCTTGATTAATTTTTTTGTTTCCATTAATCAAATTGGCTACGATGGATTGAGTAGCTATGATGCCATGTTTACTCCCAATTACTGCTTAAGTTTTGAGCACTAAATTAATGAATCACGTTATGTGTTCATAATATGATGTCTTCACTATACATAGCAATAAGCATTACATGCATCCCCATATATCTTTTGGGCCATGTAATAGTATTTTATGGCCCGTCCCTAGGAGTTATTGCTTAATAGGACAAAGACCACCGAGTTGCACCAATTGCGCTTTTTGATCGAGTTGATTCCAAGAAAAGCCTTGTCCCACTAAAGGGAGACAGTCTATGTTCGAGGAAAGTGGTTTTTAAGCGGGACCATTGTGACCCCACCACTTTCCTGGGGGCTTACTTGATTGATTTGATTTCATAAGACCGAATTGGAGGCTTAGGTGCAAGCTTTATCCAGATGAGCATTTCTTTCCAGGCCCTAATAGATGCGGGGGATAATAAACTTTTTACAACAATTTTTACCTATTAAAAGGATTCACATCATCCAATAATAGTCTTTTGTTGTATTTTTTATATGCATATTTGTCATTGCATCAAAGTATTAAATTGCATGATGCTATCAAATCACCCATGTAATTACGATAATTGTTTTTGATTGCCCCGAATTAGCCCTAGGCATGAAGGGTTTTCACTACAATGTCCTAATTCTTGGAATGATTTGAGTGCAAAAAGGGCAATCAATACGTATGTGTGAGTTGCCAATGTTGTGCATTCATTGATCATCATATTTTTTTTATCTTATTTCTTTTTCAGTGATGGCTTCCAAAAATATCATTGCTGACCTTAATAAGGGAGATAAGTTAGATGGTAATAACTATGATAAGTGGTACCGTACCATGATTTACTTGTTCGATGAACAAGAGGTCACGTATACCTTGGAATCGATTAAGACCCGACCCGAATTAGCAAATGACGCTGCACCCATGCCCGCATTGAATGATTTTGAGAAATGGGATAAAGATAATCGGACTGCTCGCAACATTATGCTGAGTAGTATGCATTTTGAATTGGTTCCCACTTATGAAACCTACGGCACGGCTAAGGAGATGTGGGATGCCTTGAAAGGAGAATATGGTGAAATTACCGCTGGTAAGACCCGTGTAATGACCATGGAATTTGATGCGTATAGGATGGCCCCAGGTGTAAACCTCAGGGACCACCTCCGCAAAATGAGTCAAATGATTGCGGATCTTGCAAGGGCAGGGAATGTACTAACTGAGGACCAAAAGATCATTGCAGTCCTGCGATCTTTACCTGATTCTTGGCGCACAATAAAACAAATTTTGACCCACACAGAGGCAGTCAAAACTTTTAAGGATCTGTGTCGCCATCTCGAACTCGAAGCCCAAAGAGTTCAAGTAGAAATCGCTGGACAAGCACTATTTGCAAAACAACAGCCTGTATCAGGGTCGGGGACTAAGGGGGCTAAAAGTAAACGTAAGTTTCAAAATGGGATTTCAATAATTCAATGGTTGGGTTTTCTGATTTATTTATGGTGCATGACACAAGTTCCGAATCTATAAAGTGGCATGCTCGATTGGGCCACATAGGAAAAGATCGAATGATCCGATTGGCTAAGGAAGGCCTGCTTGGATCTCTCACACAAGTACAGTTGCCCACATGTGAATCTTGTGTGACAGGCAAAGCAACAAGAAAACCTTTTCCAAAAGCTGAAAGATCCAAAGCCTCCCTTGAGATCATCCACTCTGACATTTGTGGACCAATGAACGTGGCTAATAGACAAGGAACTCGATATTTTATTACTTTCATTGATGATTACTCTCGTTATGGTCGTGTGTTTTTAATTTCCCACAAATATGAGGCAATTGATTTTTTCAAAATTTTTACAAAAGAAGTTCAAAATAAGTTTGACAAAAACATCAAGACCCTCAGGACCGATCGAGGTGGAGAATACACTTCGGAGATTTTTAAAAGTTTTTGCATGGAAAATGGAATTTCTCGTCAACTGACTATGGCCTACACCCCACAACAAAACGGAGTTGCGGAAAGACGTAACAGGACCCTGTTAGACATGGTTAGATCAATGATGGCTCATGCAAATTTACCTGTCTCCTTTTGGGGAGATGCGTTATTAACTGCATCATATATCTTAAATAGAGTCCCTTCTAAGTCTGTTCCTAAGACTCCGTATGAGTTGTGGACCGGTAGAAAACCTTCCTTGGGAGACCTACGCCCGTGGGGTTCTTTAGGGCATGTCCTTATCACGAATCCTAACAAATTGGAGCGTAAGACAATCCCAAGTATCTTTGTGAGATACCCTGAATTGTCAAAAGGATACGTTCTAGTTCATGAGGATGTCAATGGCAGATTAATTGAAAAAGAATCTCGTGATGTAGATTTCTTCGAGTTTCAATATCCTGAAAAGAAGAAGACAAGGGTGTCCATTGAACTATTTGAAATGGATGACTTCTCCTACCACGAGGAGCCGACACCACTTGTTGGTATTAGTGGGAGAGATCCTATGGTGCCACAGGCAAGTGGGAGTGATCAGGATGCCCTTCGTCGTTCTTCTCGTGGATTGATTCCAAAGAAGTTTTTTGAAATTGAGGGAACTTCTTATGCATACATTGTAACTGATGATGACGAACCACGTTCTTATAAAGAAGCAATGGAATCAGTAAACTCGAAGGCATGGATGCTCGCGATGAATGATGAGATAAGCTCTATGCGTAAGAACCATGTATGGGATCTTGTGGATCTTCCCAAGGATAGGAAAGCCATTACAAACAAATGGGTTTTGAAAATTAAGCGAAAAGCCGACGGTTCCATTGACAAATTTAAAGCTAGGCTTGTGGCTAAGGGGTTCACACAGAAAGAAGGTGTGGATTATGAAGAAACTTTCTCCCCTGTGGTGAGATTTTCTTCTGTCCGCATGATCTTATCTATTGTGGCCCACATGGATTTAGAATTACACCAGATGGATGTTAAGACCGCCTTTTTAAACGGTGATCTTGAGGAGGAAATATACATGAAACAACCAATAGGATATGTGGAAAAAGGCCATGAGGATAAAGTTTGTAAACTCAAAAAATCTATCTATGGCCTTAAACAATCCTCGAGACAATGGTACAAAAAGTTCCATAACACAATCCTGTCAAATGGTTTCTCCATGTGTTACGAAGATCATTGTGTTTACATTAAGCGATCTAAACATAAATTTGTGTTGCTATCTCTTTACGTTGATGATATTCTTTTGGCTTGTAATGATATTGGTTATTTACTTGAGACCAAAGCTTGCTTGTCAACTGTTTTTGAAATGAAAGATTTGGGTGAGGCTGAGTTCATTTTAGGGGTTAAAATTACTCGGAATCGTTCAAAACGCATTCTTGGCTTGTCCCAAACAACTTACATTGAGAAAATTCTAGAGAAATTTAGAATGGCCAATGCTAGTCCCGTTGAGACCCCGATTGATAAGGGTTGCAAATTAAGTGTAATGCAATGTCCTCAAACCGATGCTGAAACAAAAAGAATGGCTTCCATACCCTATGCCAGCGCTGTAGGAAGTTTAATGTATGCTATGTTGTGCACACGCCCTGATATTTGCTATGCGGTTGGGTTGGTTAGTCGATTTCAAAGTAACCCGGGTATTGCTCATTGGAATGCTGTCAAACGAATCTTCCGATATTTAAAGGGCACCAAAGATATGATGCTTTGCTATCACGGTGGTGGCTTGAATTTATTAGCATACAGTGACTCATCTTTTTCGGATGATCCCGACGACGGCAAATCCACATCGGGATATGTGTTCTTACTGGGCGGGGGAGCCATTTCATGGTCCAGTAAAAAGCAGGAGTGTACGGTCATGTCGACCACTGAGGCCGAATATGTTGCTTGCGCACTGGCGGCCATGGAGGCTGTATGGATTCGCCGTTTTCTGTTGGATTTGGGACTAGTATCCATTGCTCGTGATCCCATTCCATTGAGAACAGATAGTACAACTGCCATATGCTTGGCAAAAGACCCCCAGTTTCATCAGAGGGCAAAACATATCAAGCGAAAGTGGCATTTTATCCGTGAACAAATAGAAGCAAAAGAAATAGCAATATCTCATGTGCCATCTTTGGAAATGATTGCTGACCCAATGACCAAACCCTTGGCGCGAGAATTATTCGCTATTCATGTAAGGCGTATGGGAATGCAATATATGTAATCCTTTTATTCAGTGGGAGTGTATTGGACTTTTTCAATAAAAGTTTTTTTTTGTGATTATATGCGTGTTATATTCTTTTCATTCATACATGTGCATATACTTTACATTGGCAACATACACAATAAGCGTGTGTATTAGATGCACACGTGGCACCAAACAGGTGAGGTCATCCACTCGCACGGATAAAGACCGCCCTTGATGTCTTAGTGACTGATAGGATGAGGTGCATGCATTTGTATGATATGCTGATTAAGCCAATGTGGATCTTATTGGTGCGTACAGATGTATGGAACGCCGACTCAGTCTTGTGTGCATTGGGGTGATGTGGATCACAAGACTGAATGAGACTTAGCATTAGTCGTCGGACAAATCACACCCTAATAAGTCCGATAGCCTGTTTTAGAAACCAAGCGTGGTTGTGTTTGTTACGATCAGCTTGCGCAGTAGTGAATCGGTGCAATGTTAGCATGGGCTCCGTTAAAGAGCTATTGCTTTTCACACTGCGACGCGTGTCTACTGACATGCGTGTTTGAGGACCTACCTACGAGCAGCGGGATATTACCCTAGAAATCCTGTTTGCTGTGCGAGAGTTAGTCCCGTAGGTGACTCTTGAGCTTGGAGTTGGTTATTGTGTGAACCAATTCTTGAGGCTCTTGTGCCCTTATACCAACCTCTTCGTTGGAAAGATGAGATCGGTGATGCTACTTTAGCTGCGGTTGTGCCACGGCAACATAGGAGCCAACGAGCCGCCGTGCTAGGAAAGCTGCTTGGTTGATTCTGACCATCGTAAGTCCATGGGAAGACCCCTTGACATCACACTCTAGTTTATACGTGCTTATGATACTTATCAGCCCGGGCTATATCGAGTATTTTGAAAATTTTAAGACAAACAATTTTCTAAATTATATATATGTATAAATATGTTATTTTATAAAAAGAAATGTTTGTAAAAGGTTTTACTCGATAAGTTGAATAAGCACATATGTGGGTTGAACACGACTCAAGGGTATGAGTCAACATCCAATCCGGTGTGGTCATGCGAGTGTCTAGGGCAGACTGATGTGTCGGTGAGTTGGTGTATTCTAGTCAGATGGCGACTTAGTGTACATTCTCTCCGTGAATAGGCATAATGGAGGTCCCACTCTTCAGGTCCATTTTTACTTTATAGAATTTGATGATGGAAATTAGTGATCAAATGGAATGAGTCTTGTTCGGTGCGAGTGGGAGATGTTGGCATTTGTGGTGGGACCCACTTGTGTTTGCATGTGGATGGACCCCACTCACAAAGATACACCCCTCACAAGGAGTCTCATGGTGATAAGGATAAGGATAGCTTGAGTTTTATCCAACTCTCTATCTCTTTATCATATCTACATTCAAATTCAAATTGAGAGAGATTGATCATAATCATCTCTCAATTCAAATTTGAATAGAGATCTTATCACCCATTAGCCTAAGGGCTATATAAAGACATGAGAAATATAGCTTGAAATAACTTTGAAGAATTAATCTTCCTTTCACTAGATCTCAAATTCTCCATCATCATCTTCTGCATCCAGGGTGTCCATCCTTGCCCTTGGATCTTGAAGAGTGACTTGTATGTGACTGATCTCTCGTAGACAGTCATAGATCTCCACACCATTGCCTGATTCAAGCCGTTATTGTCCTAATTGCGTTTGTAGCAGCCAGCATCTTTAGATCCTTGCTTCCGCTATATTTATATCCTTCATATACACCATTTCTGTATTGATTAGATCTTATACATAGGCTGTAATCAGATTATATGGGCTGTAATCAGATTATAATTGATTGTAAATTTGCAATTACAGCCCCTTAATTGGGCCATCAAATGTATATAAAGGGGTGTTGATGCCCGAGGTGGTCCAGTTCGGCGCTTGTGGCCTGGAGATGCTTGATGTCGGCCAAGGCCTCTGCCCTGGTAGCCGGGATGAGATCGGTGCCACGTAGATGGCACGCGGATGGCACGTGAGAATGCTTAGCCCCATCTGATGGCTGTGATTAGCTTAATCCTGTAGCTCGGTAAATCTCCCCACACAATTGCCCCCTAGCTTCTGAGCTCGCGTAGAACGTCAGTGCCGTGAGGTCGGGAGCTATGTGCCGGGTCTATTTGGAGGAGAGAGCCTCTTTCGGCCCTGACTCGCTGTCGCTTTGGATGTTCGAGGTAGTAAATGGCGTCCCCTATTCAATGCTGAGGACAGTTCGACGGCTCCACGCGTCATCTCCTGGCTGGTTGTCTGTCTCCTCGAGGTCGTACGCGCCGTCTCGTCAGGGGCGCAATCAATTTTTGAAATGATTTGCGCGCCGTTTCGTCAGGGGCGTGATTAATTTTTGAAATGATTCGCGCGAAATCCCAGGGGGGCGCCCCTTGGCACGCCCATTAGGGCTTCTGGAAAGGGGGGCCTCTCTGCTATATATAGGGCAGTCGAGGTCTGCTTTACCCTTCGTTTGCGATTCTGAATCAGAGGCGAGCGTCAGAGGCGGGCAAGCTACTGTGAGAGAGCTTCATCTGAGGAGTGGCGCGCTGCTGAAGTTGAGTCTCTTTGCTGTCCAGCATCTTCGTTCTGCTTCCGTAAGTCCCTTCTGCCTTGTTTCTTCTTCTGCGGGTTCCTCTGTTTTTAGATTGGGATAGGAATGGGGATTTACAGCCACTGGTTAGAGGGCGAGGCAGCGATCGAGGGTTTCAGGTTGGCCTTTAGGATCCCTGCTGATGTCCGAGTCAGGGGTGCTGAACCCCATGGCTACAATCCTCGCGATTTTTCGGGAGGCTGGATGCCTTTTCCGCTGGTGGCTGTGATAGAAGGCGGGGTTCGATTCCCCCTTCACCCACTTCTCAGGAGGTGCCTTAGTCAGTGGCGTCTCTGCCCCTGCCAATTGCTGCCGAATGCCTTCAAGATCGTGATGGGCACGGTCAAGTTGAATGAGGTCCTGGGCACCGACTTTGGCGTCTTCGACCTTGAGGACGTCTATGACATATGCAGGTCCGGGGATTCTTATTATCTCCGGGCTAAGTCAGGCCGGGACGGCTTAGTCCGATACTTGGAGGATTCGAGCAAGTATGCCGGGGACGATCTTCTGTACGTCTCGGGAAACTGGGAGTTCGGGGAGGCCGACACCGATAGAGGCTACCAGGTCCCTCGCCACTTCGGTACCATTCCAAGTAAACACCCTTCGTGTCTTTTCCTTTTTTCATAAGTTTCTTTTTGTTCTGCCGCGCTGATGCTTCTGATTGTTGCAGCTTTGAAGGAGAGGAAGCGGGCTGCCAGATACATTTGGAAGAGGAACGAGGCCTGGCTCCGTCTGGTGAAGCGATACAGCGGTCATGACGGCAGGGCGGCTTGGTCGCTGCTAGGGTATAAGCCGAAGTACCGCGGGTATTTGAGGGGCACCGTAGAGCCGATCTAGAGTGAAGGTGTCGGATCCGAGGTCGGTCAGGAGCAGGCCGTTCCGGAGGTTGCAGAGCCCTCGCGGGTGTCGTCTGACGTTAGGGCGACGTCCGGAACCCTAGCCTCCACATCGGGATCGAGACTTCCCTCGCCAGACTCCGAGATGAGGCACACCAGGCGTTTGTCCTTCGAGGACCTCGAGGCTTTGGCGCTTGGAGCGGAGGATGTCCGAGCCCCCCAGGAGCCGGTGAATTCTCCGAGGCACCCGTCTCTGAGGGCTCGGGTGGTTTCTAGTGCAGAGGTGGCGGAGGTTCCCGCGCCCCCTAGCTCTGTTGATCGAGAGGAATGCCTGCCCCCGGCTGAGGTTGAGCGGGAGGAAACTCGGCCGCTGAAGATGCCGAGGACCGACGCGGGCCCTAGCTCGGCTGCTGCCTCGTTGCCGCAGGGACCGCAGTTATGGGAGCCGAGCTTCATGCTTGGGCCGGGGAGGCCGATGACGGTGGAGGATTGCATTCTTCACAGGATCGATCTCCCGGTCCTCGAGGCCCTTGGGCGAGCCTGCGCCCTTCCCCGGGACATGGAGCGGCTGGACAAGTACAGCGATCAGAAGCTGATCCTGTCGATGTTGCAGTCCAACTTCGTGGTAAATCTTCATTTCCCTTCGTCAATCCAGCAATTTAGCGTCTGACGCTCTTTGGATCTAACACGTACGTCTTCTTTCTTTGACAGGCGGCACAGAAGTCCGTGGCCGTTGCTGATAGGATCCGCAGGTATAGCGCGGACGTTGCCGAGCTGTCCGTGGAGAAGAACGGCTTGCAGGAATCCCTGGACGCCGTTAGCCAGAAGTTAGCCAGGGTGGAAGAGGAGTACGCGGCGAAGCTCGAGCAGGTGAGGGAAGAAGCCGAGGCGGAGCGGACCAAGGTGGCCGAGCTCGAGGTCTCCATCTCGAAGATGGGAGACGATTACGCGGCCCTGCTTCAAGCCGAGTCCAGGAGGGCGGATGAAGCCGAGGCGAAGCTTGAATCCGAGTCTAAGAGGGCGGATGAAGCCGAGGCGAAGCTCGAGTCCGAGTGCGATGCTGCATTCGAGGATGCCAAAGTGCAGGTCACCGCCCACTACAAGGAAAGGGTTCTTGTTGTGAGGGATAAGGCCTGGGCGAAAGGGTGGCTTGCCGGCCTGAAGGAAGTCGGGGTCTCGGAGGGCCACCCCTCCTTTCGGGAGCCTCCTCCGTACACGCTTCCGGTGCCGACCTCTGCCCGTCCATCCGGCGAAGCTTCTGACGCTGCAGCCCGTACAACTGACCGGCCATGACCTCGGGACCTCGGGATATTTTGCTTTCTTGCTTTATGCTTTGTAATCTTCTTCAATTTGTATTTGCTGAACACTGTAATGAATGAGATTTTAATACAATTGAAGGTTTCTTCAAATACTCGCGCTTCTCTCTTTTAAGCCTGGTACTTTGATGCTTGAGTTCGGCAGAGTGTTCCTTGTGACGGAACGTTAGAAATGAGTGTCGAGTAGTCTTCTTGGGTGCCAGCGTCGATACTCCGTACCTTAGGTGATTTTCTTTGGTATTCGCGCTGATCCTCCGTATTTTAGGTGATCTTCATTGGTATTTGCGCTGATCTTCCGTATCTTGGGCGATCTTGAATAGCGATAGATATGATGGCGCGGCTGACGAGGGAATCGGATGGATGTCTCCACGTGGCGCCATAGGGACCGCCGGTCAACAGTCGTGCATTCCCAGTAACGCGTGGGAGACTTCGCCCTCATAACTCCTTTTGGAGACTGAGCCTTCTCCTTCCTATAAATAGGGGTGGCAAGCTTGCCATGGGAGAAGGAGAGAACATAGCAGTAGGAATCATGTCCATGAGGTGTCTGAGATCACTTGATCCGGGGGGAACCTTGCGCCGTTGGGCGGCTATCCCCGAGGGGGGAAGGCTGTCGTGGTCTGCGCGCTCTCTGAAGGAACTCCCCGTGGACCACGCGCTCTCTGAACGCGGGTTCACGGCCATCCGCCCTTGGCCAGACAGAGTGAGGATGCACTGCAGGGGGGCGGTGGCGCGTTCTCGTCCGACGCGGCCCAGTGCGCCCGTCGTACGGCAGGCGGGATGAGGCCCTGCTGGTCCGGGAGGTTTCTTCAAGCTTGGCTGGTCTCATTGGCCGCCGAGGGTGTTGCAGAGCCCCGCGAGGTCCAGGGTTGCTCAGAACCTCCAGGCGGCGATCCGGCGTCCTCGAGCCTTCTGCCTGAAGAGTTGGTGAAGATCAGAGTCTCCTAGCCTTTATCCATTTTCTGTTTTTAGAGGACTGTGATCCTCCTTTCTGTATTTTGATTTTCGTTCTGTATTTCTTGTAATGAAGTAGTTTGCAATGGATAAAAAGGAATTCTCTGATTACCCAAACTGTGTACAGCGCTTTTGAGTTCTTTTTTTTCATTTCTTTGCACTGTTCTGGTACACTTTCTGTGCTGTTTGTGTTTGAGTGCTGGCACTGACCTCGAAACGGCTGGCTTTGGCCGAGCCGAGCTGCCTCGTGCCGAAGTGGAGTCATCATCCCACTGGTCTCGGCCGCGTGAGCATGAGCTCGGCAATGATTTTTGAGGGGTGTAGAAACCCTGATCTTTGGAATCCGGCCGAGTGTCCGAACTCGAGGCCTTCTCCAGGGCCCAAGGCCAGGAGCTTTAGGAAACGACCGAGTGTGGACTCGAGGCCTTTCCCAGGGCGGTGGGCCCAATCTCGGCTGAGTGTGAACTCGAAGCCTCCCCATGGCCCAAAGCCAGGAGCTTTAGGAAACGACCGAGTCTGGACTCGATGACTTTTCCAGGGCGGTGGGCCCAATCTCGGCTGAGTGTGGACTCGAAGCCTCTCCATGGCCCAAAGCCAGGAGCTTTAGGAATCGACCGAGTCTGGACTCGAGGTCTTTTCCAGGGCGGCGGACCCAATCTCGGCTGAGTGTGGACTCGAAGCCTCTCCATGGCCCAAGGCCAGGAGCTTTAGGAAACGACCGAGTCTGGACTCGAGGTCTTTTCCAGGGCGGTGGACCCAATCTCGGCTGAGTGTGGACTCGAAGCCTCTCCATGGCCCAAGGCCAGGAGCTTTAGGAAACGACCGAGTCTGGACTCGAGGTCTTTTCCAGGGCGGTGGACCCAATCTCGGCTGAGTGTGGACTCGAAGCCTCTCCATGGCCCAAGGCCAGGAGCTTTAGGAAACGACCGAGTCTGGACTCGAGGTCTTTTCCAGGGCGGTGGACCCAATCTCGGCTGAGTGTGGACTCGAAGCCTCTCCATGGCCCAAGGCCAGGAGCTTTAGGAAACGACCGAGTCTGGACTCGAGGTCTTTTCCAGGGCGGTGGGCCCGTGTGTCCAAGACACGGGATTTTAGGAAAGGCTGAGTTTAGAAACTCCGGGCCATTTCCAGGGCGTAGAGCCTCGATTGTGTCCAAGACACGGGATTTTAGGAAAGGCTGAGTGTAGGAACTCGAAGCCATTTCCAGGGCGTAGAGCCTGTGCTGCCGAAGTCGACCAGGGAGACAGATTGAAGACAAGGCAAGAGCTGCTTTTATTGATTCTGAAGTTCATTACATCTTTAGAAATAAAATTTCTTCAGGTGGGATGCATTCCATGGTCTCGGTAGTGGCTTGCCGTCCAAGTCCTCGAGCTTGTATGCTGACTTTCCTGCCAGTGAGACCACTCTGAACGGGCCATGCCAGTTCGGGGCAAGCTTCCCCTCATTTGGTTCTTTGTCGGCTGGCAGGGTCTTCTTTAGAACGAGCTCTCCCGCGGTGAACCTTCTTTCTTTGACATTTTGATTGTACGCCCTGGCTAACCGCTGCTGATAGTCGGTCAGTCTCAGGGCTGCTGCTTCTCGTCGTTCGTCTGCCAGCTCCAGCTCCATCGCCAGGTTCGTCTCGTTTCGGCCTTGGTCGACCAGCTCTGTCCTCAGGGTAGGGAGGCCGATTTCCAAGGGAATGACCGCCTCCATCCCGTAGGCCAGAGAGAAAGGTGTTGCCGAGGTGGACCTCCTTGGAGTTGTTCTGTATGCCCACAGCACGCTCGGAAGCTCTTCTGTCCATCTGCCCTTTGCCTTGTCCAGTCGCTTCTTCAGGCCGTCCAGGATCACTTTGTTGGAGATTTCTGCCTGGCCATTACTCTGTGGATATGCTGGGGTGGAGTAATGGTTTCTGATGCCGTGCTCGTGGCAGAAGTCTCTGAAGGATTTGGAATCGAACTGAGTCCCGTTATCCGAGATCAGGGTCCGGGGGATGCCGAACCTCGTAAGGATGTTTTTCCAAACGAAGTTCCTGGAGTCCCGGTCCGTGATGGAGGACAACGGCTCAGCCTCTATCCACTTTGTGAAGTAGTCCGTAGCCACTATCAGCCATCTCTTGTTCCCTGGAGCTCGGTGAAGAGGCCCCACAATGTCCAGGCCCCATTGAGCAAAGGGCCATGGGCTAGAGAGGGGACTCAGATCCTGTGCTGGCTGATGGAGTGAGTGGGAGAACTTCTGGCATTTCTCGCATTTCCTGGCGTAGACCTGGGCGTCCTTTTGCATGTAGGGCCACCAGTAACCCTGGCTGATTGCTCTGTAGGCCAATGACCGACCTCCAATATGGCTGCCGCAGATTCCTTCATGGATCTCGTACAGGAAGTCGTCCACCTTGGACGGGTGGACGCATTGGAGGTACGGACCCGTGAAGGACTTCCTGTAGAGTTTGCCTTCTGGAGAGAGCCAAAACCGAGCTGCCTTGAGCCTGATCTTGTGGGCTTCTGTCTTGTCCTCGGGGAGCTGGTCATCCTTCAGGTAGGCGACGATTGGATCCATCCAGCTGGGGCCGAGGTCAGCACAGAGGACAAGCCGAGATGAATGGAGTTCTAGGCTTGACCTTGATACTGACCCGACCTCGATGGTCCTCTTCTTTCCTGCTTCGACGGCGGAGGCCAGGTTTGCAAGCGCATCTGTGTGCGTGTTGGTATCTCGGGATATTTGCCTGACCTCGGCTTTCTGGAACTGGGAGAGTAGTTTTGTCGCAAGGGCCAAGTAGGCCGCCATCCTGTCGTCCCTAGCCTGGTAGTCCCCAGCGAGCTAGCTAGTTACCAGTTGAGAGTCGCTGAAGATCTCCAGATGCTGGGCTCCGAGGATTCGGGCGCTGTTCAACCCTGCAATCATTGCTTCGTACTCTGCCTCATTGTTCGTCGCTTTGAAGTCCAAGGTGAAGGCTTGCTCTATGACCAGTCCCTCTGGCGATTGGAGAACTATGCCGAGGCCTGCTCTCTTGGAGGTGGACGACCCGTCGACAAAGATCCTCCATGCCGAGGTGGGAGACTGCTGGACTTCTGTTTCTACTGGCTCTTGCCCTGTGCCCCCCAGTGCCGTGCCGAGCTGGGTCGGAGCCGGGTTGGGGGAGGCGAATTCGACTATGAAGTCTGCCAGGATCTGGGCTTTGATCGCAGTTCGGGGACGGTACTGAATGTCATACTGCCCCAGTTCAACTGCCCACTTTGATATGCGCCCTGAAAAGTCAGCTTTCTTGAACAATGACCGGAGTGGATGCTCCGTGATCACCACAATAGTGTGGGATTGAAAATAATGGGAGAGCTTGCGGGAGGCGGTGACAAGAGCCAACGCAAGCTTCTCCAACAGGAGGTACCTGGTCTCGGCATCGAGCAGGGTCTTGCTCGTGTAATAGATCGGCTTTTGAACTCCCTCGTCCTCCCTGATGAGGACGGAGCTCACTGCGTGATCCGAGACCGCAAGGTATAAATACAGAATCTCCCCCCGAGTTGGGGTGGAGAGTAATGGTGGTGACATCAAATAAGTTTTGAGTGCGGCCAATGCCTGGTCGCACTCAGGGGTCCATTGGAACTTCAAATTTTTCCTCAAAAGCTGAAAGAAAGGCTTGCACTTATCTGATGAGCGGCTGATGAAGCGATTGAGTGCGGCGGCCATTCCTGTAAGCCTTTGAACTTCCTTCGTGGTAGAGGGACTCTGGATGCCCTGGATGGCAGTGATCTGTTCTGGATTGGCTTCTATCCCCCTCCGCGTCACCAAGCTGCCGAGGAACTTGCCAGAGGCTACGCCGAAGGCGCACTTGGAAGCGTTGAGCTTGAGCTTGTAGGCGCGAAGGATGCCGAAGACTTGGCCGAGATCCGTCAGATGGTCGCTGGAGCGCACAGATTTGACGACCATGTCGTCGATGTACACCTCTACCGATCGGCCGAGCTGGGCCTGGAACATCTTCGTGACGAGGCGCTGATAAGTCGCCCCCGCGTTCTTCAGCCCGAAGGGCATCACTTTATAGCAGTAAGTGCCGCGGGGGGTGATGAACGATGTTTTCTCCTCGTCGGGCTCGTAGAGCGGAATCTGATGATAGCCTCGGTAGGCGTCAAGGAAGCTCATTCGGTCGTGACCAGCGGTGGCGTCAATCAGTTGGTCAATCTTCGGGAGGGGGAAACTGTCCTTAGGGCAAGCCCTGTTCAGGTCGGTGAAGTCCACGCACACCCTCCACTTCCCAGTTTTCTTCTTGACGACCACCGTGTTGGCCAGCCATACCGGGTACTGGACTTCCCGGATGGCCCCTGCTTTTAGCAGGTTGTCGACCTCTTCGACGACCGCATCTGTCTGCTGCAGCCCGGTTCTGCGGGCCCTCTGCACTACCGGCTTGTGGTCGGGGTCGACGTTGAGCTTGTGGCACATGACCTCTGGGTCGACCCCGGGCATTTCACTTGGGTTCCAAGCGAAGACGTCCACATTCTGCATCAAGAACCGAGAGAGTTCGGCCCTTTCTTCGTCCGACAGCTGGGTGCCAATCAGGAAGAACCTGTCTGGGTCTGCCGGGTCTAGCCTGACCTCGGCCAGGTCCTCGATGCTCTTCTTCTCAGGGTCCCGGCCGATCTCATCGAGGCCTTTCTCGAACTCGGCCAGGTTGACGCGCTCTGGCTCCTTTACGGCTGGGACTGCGGCCAGCATGCACTGCCTGGCCTGCTGCTGGTCTCCCTTTACTGTGACTACTTCCATCTTGCCTTCCTCGTTCTCATGGACGAACTTCAGCTTTTGGTGGAAGGAAGATGGAACTGCCTCTAGCTTGTGGAGCCACGTTCTGCCCAGAATGACATTGTAGGGAGAAGGGGCGTCCACAACCAGAAAGTCGGCTGACACGGAGGCTCCGCCAACTCGGGTTTCCAAGGTGATCCGACCCTTGGGATAGACTGGCGTGGCGGATAACCCTAGCAGGGGTGCCCGGACCTCCGTGAGGTCTGCTTCGGAGAGCTTCATCCTCTTGAAGCAGTCGTAGTAGAGGACCTCGGAGGAGCTGCCGGAGTCGACGAGGATCCTCTTTACGGTGAAGTCTCTCAGTTTCATGGTGAGGAGCAGGGGGTCGTTGTGAGGGACCTGGACTCCCTCTAGATCTCGATCCGAGAACGAGATGGCTGGTCTGTCGCGGCGGGCTTTCTTGGACGCCGGAGCGAGGTCGGCTTTCATTACTTCTTTCTCGTGCGAAGCCCGCCTGGCTCCCCGGGACGAGGAAGCGGGAGCCGAGGACGCCAGATGGATCACGTTGATGATCTTCTCTGAGTCCTCGCTGTCTGGAGCCTGGGCCGTGCTCTGGTGAACCCGGCCCTCGCTGCCGCCGGCATCACCTTCCTTGATGAACTCTGGGATGTGGCCCTCTTTGGCCAGCTTTTCCAGATACCACTGCAAAGTCCTGCATTCTTCGGTCCTGTGCCCGTTGCCCTTATGGAAGGAGTAGTAGAGCTTGCTTCGGGCTCCTTCGGTGGGTTCACTCTTCAGGGGCGGAGGGTACTTGACGAACGGCTTGGATTTGATCTTGGCCAGGATGCGGTAGATCGGCTCTTTGAAGACGACGTTGACGCTCTGACTGGCGCTGGAGGGAGGTCTGGGCTTCCAATTGCCCCCAGACCTGGACGACGAAGGCTTCGTCGAACTGGAGGCCCAGTCCCGCTTGGGCTCCTGCTTCTGGGAGGGCCTCCCGCCTCTTTACCGAGGCTGGCTATTCTTCTGCTCGGGCTCCGGATGCCCGTCCTGATCCTTGGCTCGGATCTCGTCTTCCTCCCGGGCGATGAAGCGCTTCACCCGGGACATCAATTCTGACATGGACTCTGGGGTGTCCCCGGCCAAGTCCTTCCGCAAGTCGATGCCGGGGATCAGGGCATGCTGGAAGGCGTAGATGGCTATCGCCTCCCTCGCGCCATCGATCTGGCTGTAGACCGCCCAGAATCGGTGGGTGAACTTGGCGAGAGTTTCGCCCTGCTTCATTCTCAGGGCGATGAGGTCGCCTTCCTTCTTGGGGACGACGGTGTACGCTTGGAACTTCTTCAGGAAGGAGAGCTGGAGCTCCTTCCAACTGGAAACCGACTGCTCTGGGAGAGAGCAGAACCACTTCAGGGGGAGGTCACCCAAACTGGAGGAGAAGATTTTGCAGTTTAGGTGACCCTCGTTTCCCCAGATGGACATCTTCTGGGAGAAGTGTCGGAGGTGTGCAGATGGATCGGACAGCCCGTCGTAGGGGACGAACCGCGGGACGGAGAACTTCCTGGGCAAGGGGGTGTGCTCGATCTCTTTTGTGAAGGGCGAGCCCCCGAGATCAGTGTGACCACAGAGCTGCTTCTGGTCCCGCATGTCCAAGTTGTGCTGGAGAGCCAATCTGACGCGTTTGTCAAATCGCTCTTGCTCGTCGTCCTTCTCTGGAGTCTGAGCTCGGAGCTTCCGCTTGGGATGGTTCGGGCTACGACGGCTGTGGGTTCGGCCGTCGCGGCTGTGGTGACTTCGGCTGTTGCTTGAGCCCTCGTCACGGATCTGGCTCCGTTTCTGGTCCAGATGATGTCTGAGGTCCTCACGGGGAGGCTGGGCTGCCTTGCTGGGGGCATCCCTCTTCTTCCCTTGAGGCCCAGAGCCCTGCCTCAAGGAGGCAGCTTGTGCCGCCCTCAGCTGTTGTTGGATCCGCTGGAGCTCTTGAACTAACTGCTCCTGCTTCTGAAGAAGAGCGTCTTGTGCTGCGACGTCTCCTTCAGCTGCAGCAGCTTTATCTTTGCGGGGACGTTCGTGTCGACGCTCGTCGCGCCTGAGTGGCACGGTTTCGTCCGCTGAGAGTGAGGCCTCGACTCCCTCCTGGAATGGGATCTCGACCAAGAGTTGGGAGCCCAGGCGACCCTCGCCTGCGGATGTGCCTTGGATCGTTCGGGACCGTCCCTGAGGAGGGACGTCCGTTGACGGTGCTAGCTGCTCGAGAACTGGTCTTGAAGATTCTCCGCCTTTCTTAGCTTTCGGTGGCATGGCTTCTGAGAGATTGAGGTTTAGGGAGATTGTTTGGAAAGACTCGGAGGAGGTTGGGATTAAGAAGATTGGGAAGGTTTTGAGAGGTTGGGATATTACTTCCCCACAGACGGCGCCAATTGTAGGTGCAGAAAATTATGACCCACAATAAGAGGGTGCCTTATAGGACTTATCCGAGAAGATGATGGTGTCTGGAATGTCTGGATGCCGTCCGAAAGCCTGAAAGAGAGTAGCAAACGGTCAGAGGACCCTGGCCTGAGCGGCGCAAGGCTCTCCGATGCCAAAGTCAGTGTGGGAACTGGAACGATGGAAAGAGAGGGAGAAGAGAGACAGAGTAAGGGCTCTGTGAATGAGATTATGCGTACCTTGCATGGTGCATGGAGTTCTATTTATAGAGGTTTGGATCGTATCTTTCAGAAGATATCTTGGTGTGGGTCCCATGATTTGACTGAGAAGTCATGATCAGCCCACAAAGTAATAAATGCAGTCTAATCCGGCCCACTCAGCATTTAATGCTAGTCGGGTCAGCCCACATTGCATTAAATGCGTGTCTTGTTGGGCCAGATTGTGTTGGGCGCCTTTGGCGGTTGGAGTACCAGCGGATCTGCCCTCGGGCCTTGCCCTGATGTGGCCTCAGCCGCTGGATGTCGCCATGTCAGCGATCTGGTGAAGATAGTGGGCGGCTGGATGTCGTGTCTGTCCCACTAGCTCGTGACCCTATCCCTCCACGTGGCTGATGACGTGGGGGATGAGGGGTGCAAGTGGAGGTTCTTTCTTGCTTTGGCCACTGTCCTGGCTTCTTCAGCCGAGGTAGGGCTCTCTGCGGAGATGGCATCCGGGGTGGCCCCTGCCGAGGTGGACTCTTTGCCGAGATGATGCCCGAGGTGGTCCAGTTCGGCGCTTGTGGCCTGGAGATGCTTGATGTCGGCCAAGGCCTCTGCCCTGGTAGCCGGGATGAGATCGGTGCCACGTAGATGGCACGCGGATGGCACGTGAGAATGCTTAGCCCCATCTGATGGCTGTGATTAGCTTAATCCTGTAGCTCTGGAAATCTCCCCACACAGCCATGAAATCCAAACACAAGAATTGGGGGTGCATCCAAATAGACAATATGAGAAAAAGGAAATTGAGGATGATTAGGTTTTGGAGGCACTATACACTGTTTACATCGACACCATCAATAATAAAATTGGATTTGTCATCACTTGCTTGATCGGCATCACTTATCTGCTTGACTGTCAGCTGAAGCGTGCACTGATTAGCACGACTCTACAACCAAAACAGTCTATGAGAAAAACCTTATAGATATATGTCAATGCTTATATTTAGATTTGCCTACATGAATAATATTCTTGAGCAGCCAGGCATCCAGTGTGCACTTCCTACTGTGCACACTGGCTGCTAAGGCCCACCCGGGGCCCCACAGATCATGGGACATGGGGGGGGGTTAAAGATCCACTCATGATGGACCCAAATAACAAAAATGGGGTCAATCTCATGCCTATAACCCGTTGATCCATGGCCCATAAGTTTAACACTCTCATATTAAAGAAAAAAAATTGACTCTCGATCCAAAGGTCCAGTCCATTTGGTGGGTGCAACACCTGGGGTCCAATGACTATTTGGGGGTCCCATGTGTGAACAGCTCAGATGGATCATAAGGTGGGCGCGCTAGAAGTACTCACTGTAAGACAGTAAGTGGTTCTCACAAGAAGATTTGGCTATAAATATTGATATATATATATATATGGGAGATGCTCCTATGAGAGATAGAGTGGGGCATTGGATATTGATGTGAAGGACCCCATCCTATCTCTCATAGTAAGGTGAGAGATGCTCTCGTAGAAACATCTCCATATATATATAGTACCTTTGCTAGAGAAAAACCAGAATCATTCAACTGAGTGGACTGGGAAGGCATGAAGCCGCCTCCAGAGAATAGAGAGGCCCCATCAAACTCACCCGAATACATCACTTTACCTGATAGAAAGAAGAAAAAACTTAAGAGAGAGAGGGATGAGGGTGGGTGGGGCATCAATTCTAGGGAGGTGCTATTCTTGATTAGCTTTCCATTTGATGGCCACAGGTACTTTCTTAAACTGCAAAATCAACATCTTTTGGGTCAGGATCCATTCACGATGGGGCCTATGATTGGTACTGTTTAAGCTCTATTTTTGGGTGGGTTGTGTATCCAAAGAAAACATGTTGGAAGTTCCTAAACATCTAAAGGGAATTATTACCCATTTAATGTAAGTCCATTGGGATTCATACCAAATGATTGGTCGCGGGAAGGTTAGCAGAATCTAGTTAATATGAAGTTCAAAAGGGGCCTATTTGGAAAACTATGATGCTCAGATATGGATAGAGACATGGATAAGGTTTTAACAAATGATCAATCCAGAGTTGACTCGGCTGAGTTGAGTGCGCCCCCCCCCCCCCCCCCCCCCCCCCCCCCCCCCAAAAAAAAAAAAGAAAAAAAAAAACAATCCGATTGTTCACCAAGTCAGCTGAATCCTATGGCTTTTGGGCCCTAAACTTACTTATTTGCCAATTTTATTTAGGAGCATCCTTAGGAGACACTTCGGTGCATTTTCATTTATTATGGAAGATCAAAATGAATTTTTTTTTTGTGAAAGACAGGGCATTCAAGGATTGGAGGCATGTTCATTCAACTGGGTCAAAAAAATGTGGGCGCCTATTTCTAACTAATGTATAATTAATAAGTAACAGTAATTCATCAAATTCTAGACTCAAAGAATAGAAAATTCAGTTAGTTAATATTTTTGTGCTATTTTTACCATATTTTATGAAGCTAATTGCGCTGTAAGGTGAGGCTTGATCTACTCTCACATGACTCAGCCAAGTTGACTCAACGCAAGTGTTACCAACCCTAAAAAGGTGTGGATTGAATTGCCATAACATGTAAAAGATAAGTCCAGGAGGCTCACACAGAGGAATGGCTAAAAGGGAAACAAAAACTCAATCCACAAAGGAAAATGTATTAATCCCTAAAACTACTTCTAATTTCCTAAAGTGCTCAAATCTATAGGAAAACAAACCCTAGAATCCAAGACTCCTAATCAAATTAGGAAACAAATCAAAGATTTTTACTGGATTCAGAAAGCGAATCCTAATTACAACTCATTAAAGAGATAATATAAGAAGCAGACATGGATGAGGATGATGGAGCCTATTTGGACAACCATGATGCTCAAACATGGATACAAACATGGAAATTTTTAACAATTGATTGATATTGAATCAACTAGGTTGAGTTGAGTCCCTCCTCTTCCCGCCCCCACCTAGTCGGCCAAATCCTATCAATTTTCGGCCCTAAACTTACTTATTTGAAGCCTTAGGAGGCACTTAGGGCCATTTCATTGATCATGGAAGATCAAAATATCAAATATTTTTTGGAAGATAAAGTTTTCAAGGATTGGGGGTACTCTTCATTCAATTGAGTGGAAAATAAATGGGGGTGCCCTTTGATACCCGGATACTTGTACAAACCCAATATATCCATATCGGACTGATACGACACTTGTATTGGTACCTAATACTGTACTGATACTTCTAGAGAACAAATTTAACATATCCTACCTATAAGGTCCTTTATTTCATATAGTTCTTTTAATATTTTTTTATAACAATAAAAATTTATTTCACCAAAAACAAAAAGGAGATCTTTTAATATTTTTACTTCACACCATAAAAAATATTAAAAAGGGAAGAAAACAATGATAATTTCATTGATTCAAATGTGATCTAAATAAAAAATTAGGACACTCATATCTGTATCCGTGTCCTGGATTTTCAAAAGTGAGGAGTCGTATCCCTAATCCTCATATCAATGTCCGTATCCATATCCGTATCCAGGTATCATAGTGGGTGCCTATTTCTACCTAATTTATTATTAATAAGAAATAATAATTCATCTAATTCTAGATTCATAGAACATAATTTCTATTTTATAACACTTTTGTGTTATATTTCCATATTTAATGAAGGTCATTGGACTCTAACTTTCAATCTACTCTCATGCAACTCGGCCAAGTCAACTCACCTAGAGTGTTACCAAGTGATGTAAAACCTAGGGTTTAAGTTGAAGTACCAAAGTAAAATGTAGCAAAGAGACCCACACAAAGGAACAAACCTCAAAGGGAAAAGTCAAGCCATGACGAAGACTTTTTATTAATCTCCAAACTTCCTCTAATGTCCTAAAGTGCTTAAATATAGGGCAACAAATGCTAGAATCCAAGATTACTAATCAAACAAGGAAACTAATCAAAGATTTCTACCGGAATAAAAAAGCTAATCCTAATTACAACTCATTACAGAAATAACATAAAAAACAAACCCTAAATCTCTTTGGGTCCCACATGTGAGCCATGGGTATGGTTCTGTAGCCCATAGATTTTGCATCATTCCCCCGCGTTGCAAAAGAGTACAACCTCAAACTTGAGTTCTATTTGCATTGCCCTTGTAGATCTGGCATACTTGAAACAATTCTTTTGTACCACCTGGTCTCAAACCTTTCTTTGGTGCGTCCGGCTTCAAATGATTTATTGTGACAATTTTTCCATTAGAAACAAATGTATATGTAGTTTCGCACATCGCATGGATTCCATTCTTGTCGTGTCTATGGCCATGGCCTAAGTGAAATATCTCCAGTATCCAACAACAATATATCGCACCATGTTGTGTCTCTATAGGTATTCCTAATAGCAACAGTCACTTAACAGGTATGCCGTACATGCACTTCATCACCTGGCATGAACTATCAAACAAAATATGGTCAATGGTTTTGTGCACCCTCATCTTTAGGCAACCCACAAGAGCTCGTGAGAAATTTAAATGTTGTATGAGCTTCCACTGTCCATCTATGAAGCACGGACATGGATATGGGACACGGATATGATACGACACGGATACGCAGATACGCCATTTCTCAAAAAAGTAGGATACGATACGTCGGGGATACATTGAATTTTTATTTTAATATTTTTTATATGACTATGTAATAAAAATCTAACATTATTTCAATCAAAATGTTGCAGTATATATTGGCCCCATCAAGATGGATACATATACACACATATATATTATACATTATATATCTATTAATTTGTAAATGGGGAGCTTTTGAAGAATTTGGTTACTGTCAGCAGGTGACAAGTTGCAGTAGCAGCAACAGCAAGGCATCAAGAAAAATAAAGAAACAGCATCAGCAGCATAGCATCAAGGAAAAAAAAAAAGAAACAGCAGCAGCAGCATAGCAGAATCTCATAATATAAGGGGGGATTTAGATGTTCCCTTGACACAGAGGGGAAGCCATTGTGGTCGGACAGCAACAAACCAGCAGCAGCAGCACAGCATCAAGAAAAAATAGAAAAAAAAAGAAGCAGCGGCGGCATATATCTATTATTAGTCTTGAAGCTAGGATACAATATACGGCCAAACAAGAAAAAAAAAGATAGAGTAGCAGCAAAACACAAAATAAGAAGCAGCACACAAAAAAAGAATCTGCAGCAGCAAAAAAAAGAAAAAAGCCAAGACAGAAGATCAACAAACAAAGCATCACACACACACACACACACACACACACACACACAAAAAAAAAAAAAACACTAAAATCCAAATGATTCAAGGGGGAAGAAAAAAAAAACCCTGGATTAGAATAACAGAATAGCCTCCCTTCCAACAAAAAACAACCAATACAGATGAAAAGAAAAAAAGAAACAAAATGAAAGAAAGAAGAGAAAAGAACCTGAAAGTGGAGATGAAACGGCACAGCAGCACTCTCGGTTTGGGTTTGATTTCAACTGCAACGGCACGGCGATGACAATGGCAGTGGGACGGCGACGGCAACGGAACTTTTCCTTCCTCTCTTCTTCTTCTTTCCTTCCCTCTCTTCTTTTTTTTCCTTTCTTTCCCCCCCCCCCCCCTCCCTCCCTTTTCGTAGGTGCCATATTCACCATGGACACGATAAGGCTCCCCAGGTGCGTTTTCATTTTTGTTTTTTTTTTTTATCATTTAGTGAATGGTCGATATCGACCATTCTGCGGGAACCCAAATAGAGATCCCCAAAGTCCCAAAACCTCCTCTCAGCCGTATCTTGCCGGAGTCCGGGACCTATTCGTCCGACCCATTTCACTGATGTGGCCGGGTTCGATCTCGGCCGTTGGGTTGTAGGCATCGGTCTACGGCTGCTGTCAATCTAAGCGGCAATGGATGATGCGAGGAGGGTTTGTGTTGTTTTCGGTTTCGTTTTCGGCGTAGCGGTTTATGGTCTTCTTCCCAGAGCTTACTTGGGGAGGCAAAATCCGGTGATTGGGGTTTCTACGGAGAATGATTGTCATGTGGTAAAAGATCTAATCTTTTTATCATTGGCTATATCTGTATTTCAATGGGTTTGTTTAAAGATTCCGTTTTGATGGGGTTTGTGCTTGCAGTTGTTTGTTTGGTTGATTGGGTAGAGCACTGGTGAGGAAATGAGAACTGGGTTTTATTGGTTTCAATGAATGAATTCAGTTTTAAGAAACCCATTAATTCTTTCTTTTTCAGTGTGTTCTTTTACATGCCTTTTTGTTGCGATTAATTGTTTGTAGCTGTTAGTTTGGTTGTTTGGGTTTTATTTGATTTGAATCAATGATTTGAGTTTCTAAATACCAACAAGGGTTTCAACCATTTTTGCCAATGTTTCTACATTAGATTCACAAATATTCTGTTCTCTTCCCCATCTCTTTTCTCCTCAATCGTCGCCGTCGAAATGGTCTCGCCCTCTTCTCCCTCCTCCTCCCTTCCCCTCTTCTCCCTCCTGAAAAACCCAATTTCTTTTTGGGCTCCCGCAGAATGGTCGATATTGACCATTCCCCTCTGCTCCCTCCTCCTCCCCTCCCTCCCCTCTTCTCCCTCCTGAAAAACCCAATTTCTATTTGGGTTCCCACAGAATGGTCGATATTGACCATTTGCTAAACGACAAAAAAAAAATGTACCTTGAGGACCTTATCCATACACGCGGTGTTTTCAACTCCTCAAAAGTGGTATGAGGTCCTACGGGGTCCTATGCGGTAAATTCCTCTCTTTTTTTTAACCCACCTGTCCCGTGCGTATCCCGCACGTGTCCCTCACGTATCCGGCATTAAAAAAAATAATAATCCCGATACGAATTTCTCGTATCCCATACGTATCCAGGGCGTATCCGTGTCGGATATGACCGGGATACGAATTCGGGACCCTTTTTTATGTATCTGTGCTTCCTAGCTGTCCATCACAACTGTAAAGCTTTGCCCATTTCCACTATATAGTGATCAAAAGATGTTATTTCACAACCACTTCTTCTCAATAGCCGGCATATGTTCCTTTAGTAGTGCCACCCTTTGCCTCATCAAGCTTCACAATCAGAGTCACCAAAGACATCAACTTGCTCTAAACTTTCTTCTTCTTCTTTTGTTTCCATGATCAATTACTCCTTAGATCCTAGCTCATCATGCTCTTCAGCCTCTTTTTCTTTTGTCATATGTAATGAAACTTTGGGAGATCATTGTGGAAATGACAAATGAGTGGCCCCTTTCACAACAATGATAACACATAGGAGATTTGCCATTGTCCTTCCCTAGTTCATTGTTACATCATAAACTTAGTCCCATAACTTGGATTGACATGACTTAGTTACTTGTATGTGGAGGTAAAGATGACTGGTAGATCCCTTTAAGGGATAAGAACTTGCAAGCTTGATGGTTAGCTCTCTCTTCTACTTTTATTGCATATTGACCCACCTCATCTATTGTCTCAAAATGCTGAAAGGCCAAGAGACAACATATATCCAATCTGAGGCCATTATAATACCCGCAGGCTACAATGTCTTCTTATTCGTTTAAAATAGACCTTGCTCGTCCCAGTCAATCATTGACCGGTTGCCCTACTTCAAGAGATGTAGCTTCGAGAACATGTCCCATTAATAGTTGATCGGAAGGGACTTCTATTTAATCAATTTCTGCATTTCTGCCCATGTTTCCATTGAATCCATACTCGGGTATCACCTTCGTCGCTGTAATTCTGCCCCCCAAACAGCAAATACCCATGAAATCTGGAGTCCACTATGGTCACCTTGTGTCCATCTATCATCGGTTTGTAAGCAAACAAATTCTCCACGTACACTAGCCAATCCCTGAATGTTTTCTGTTGCACCTTCCAATTGTACTCAAGAATAATAATTTTGATATCCAAATCCACCTATCAACATTCTAAAGATCTGGGTTGCATTGATTTGGGAAATTGACATCTACCCCTAGACGGTTATCTTCCCAAGTGTTCTTGTTCATATGGTTGCACTCTAAATTTGTAAGTCAAACGTCCATTTGAGTTAACAGTTGTTGAATTCGTGAAAGACATCTAAACATCTAATAATGCTATCTGCCTAACCCTACTTTAATTGATGCTTGCTGCTAACTGGGTATGGCCTGTCGGTGAGTTGGGCAGATAATCGGTCATAGCCTATCCTCAAATCATTTACTTGTTGTTTTGGATCACCATAATGATTCACTTATTTGTTCTTAGGTTAAATGGTCATCTCCACTTGTTTCTTTAGAGGCACCTTCTCTATATCTTTATAATATAAAACAAATATTGACTATTAGAATGGACAGATATGCTATGTAGATCTCATTCTCAAGAGTCCGTAAGTGAAAATGGAAAGAAAATTTGAGTCCGGAGGACTCCAAAAATTGCAGTTGAATCTTGGCAGTGGATTTGGTCAAATCCTAGACTTCTTTGGGTCCCACATGTATCACAGGTCTGGTTGCTTCAGCCCTTAGGCTTTGCATCACCAAGTTGCCCTCCAAAATCCGATTTTTAAAACCTTCCAAATGAATGCACAGATTTGCACATGGATTGGTGCATTCGTCACCAGCCTGTGCCTGAGATTCAGGGGATGATCCTGCCTCATGAAGGGTCGGGATGAGATGTCACACATCCCGCTGTTCATAAGGAGCAAATTCTACATCCTTCGCATTAAGGGTAGGTTAGGCAAATTCAAGTATCTAGGTGTCATAGATAGATTGGAAGGGGATAGTTGTAGGCCTCGTAGATATGCCATGCATCACAATTTGGTTTTGGAAAAAAAACAATGTCTCAAAGCAAAGGCTCCAACATCCCATCACCATGATTTGGTAAATTGCACCACCGGAGAGAAACCTACAGCCTGAGCCGTTGGGAGGAACCTCCAGTGGGAGCCACTTATCAATCCCTAGCAGCTTCAAAATATGGATCTCAATTCAAATGGAAGAACATTTGTGATTTTATCTTGGACACCTACGACAATGTCGTTTCTTTTTCTATTTTCCTCCTTAGAGGCTTCGCCTAATTTAGCTGTATATCCCTTTAAACAAGTCATCCAGTTTTCATCACAACATATTGCAATCCCATGACCTTATAAGAAGCAATTCACATTCTAAACGCTTAAAGGGCGCGGTTGTTTGCATTATAAAGAATTGAATGCATATAATTCATACAATAAGTGTTTGAAATTGACGCTCCAATGGGAAGTTTAAAAATGAGCATCAAATAAACTTTTTCATAGGAAAATAGAATCAGAAGAATATAGGAAATGGTCAACTAGGGTGATGGCTGATAGTTCATTTCCCATCTTCTTTTAATTCAATTTCCTTAAAAAGAACGGTTATTTGATGTGAATTTTCAAGAATTCACTTTTGATCTTCATATTTAACTAGTAATGGTATGAATTTTGTGTATTCAATTCCTATGTATTTTAATGAAAACAAACAAGCCCTTAATGCAATAATGAAAGGATCGGACACATTTCATAATTCTTAAAGCCTAATCCTGAAGAAACCATTCACTACCAATTCCAAGTACTTGTAGGTTTTCAATTCTTCTCTAAAAAGGATGAAGAAAACCCTAGAGAGCATTGTCCAAAAACCCATTACACAAATCGACTCAAAAGGCCACCAAATCAAGTAGACACAATGGATTATTGACAAAACCCATAAAAAAAAGAAAAAGAAAAAATAAAATGGCCGACAGACATTATTGTAAAAATTCTTATGAATGTTTTTGTGACTGACTTTTTTTTTCACCCATTGAAATTCCACCGAGTGGGAACTACCATCTTAATCATTTAAACATGGGGGCAATTTGAAATCACCCCTCGTAGAGAAAATCAAGAAATGAGAAGGAGAAATGAAGATTTATAGTA
The DNA here is from genome assembly GCA_012931725.1 of Litsea cubeba. Classification (NCBI taxonomy): domain Eukaryota; kingdom Viridiplantae; phylum Streptophyta; class Magnoliopsida; order Laurales; family Lauraceae; genus Litsea; species Litsea cubeba. The sequence continues at coordinate 33,179,724 of CM022951.1, forward strand.
GAGATGGAAAAGCATGTAAAGAAAAAAGAGTGAAAGGGAAAACAACAAATAAGAGAAACGGAGAGAGACAGAGAGGATTTGGTACCTAGGTCCAAACAAGGAAAGAAATGAGAGCGAGTGTTTAATTTTAGCCCTAAATACACTGCAAGACTGCTCCTATGTTGCAGATGGGAGGAGGGTTTCAGCTCAAAGAGGGAAATTATCGGCGGGAAAGGGATGGAGGGAAGATAAAAAGAAAATAAACCTCCCGCTAATTCGCCAAATTCCCCTGATTTGAGGACACTTTCATTTTATTTTATTAAAGTTTCTCAAAGCCGTCGCGTTTAAATCTTACAAAAACTCAAAAATTATTATTGGAAAAATCTTCAAATTGACTCGTGACTCTCCCGAGTCATCTCATTTTGACGAATGACTGAGTCAAAAATAGGAGAGACTCGGTCGAATCATCTCATTTTAATAAGTTAGTTGCATTTCAAACCATTTAATAGATAAAATTATGTCACACCCAATCATGATCATATGAAGAAGTGCAACTTATCTGAAGATTTAACTCAGTATAAATCGGAATGGTGAAATGGATTTGTAATCGATTTCAATATAGTTGGGACAATGTTTTGATGATGATGATCTTAAATTCTCATAAATTTTTGAGAAATTTGTGAAAAAACGTTAAGAAAAATCCAAGCCATTGGATTTTTACTTATGTGAAAATGATGATTTTGATAAATATAATACGTTCCATTTATATGTCATTTGTACATGGAACATTTACGTGTGTAAAACCTATTTTCACGTCTCATGAGCAAAGACCAAATAACCCCTAAAAAGGGGCACTTGGCGACAGGTTCCTCAACACTACATTTCATAGCCTGTGGTCCAAGTCTTTTTCTCATAGAGGCAGCGATCATCTTTTAACATTAAATGAGTCAAAGAGACAAAAACGCCCTCTCTTTATATACTCTATATGTCACCAAACACGCATCGCTTCCATCATACACTCCGAAATGTAAGCAAAATAAATATTCTGAAAGCGAAGATGAAGGAAACTGCAGAAAGAAGCAAAATCAACTCATCGGTGACCTCGAACAACCGAATCATCTTGACTTGAACTTAATTGAGTTTGACATAAGTTTATCTAAGTTTTGGTTTGAATTTATCTGAGCTTGATATGAAATTATTTGACTTTGACATGTATTTATTTAAGCTTTATGTGAAGTTATCTTAGTTTGTGATCAATTAAACAGGACTTTAAATGAATTTATCTGTATATTACATGATTTTTCTGAGTTTGATTTCAATTTAACTACGTTTGTTATCAATTAAACAAGGTTTCAAATGAATTTATGTGACTTTGAAACAATTTTCTCTGAGTTTTTACTGAGTTTATTTGAGTTTCTTATGAAATAATATGAGTTTGGTATGAAATTAACTGGATTTCATATGATTTTATTTGACTTTAAAATGTAGTAAAATCAAAAGGACAAAGTCAGAGAAGAATTAATCTGAGTGTGATACAAATTAAGTGAATTTATCTGAGTTTGTTGTGAACTTATCTAACTTTGATGTGAACTTATCCGACTTTGGCGTGAGTTTATATGAATTTATCTGTGTTTGAAATCATAACCAGTTTGAAAACAAGTTATGTCACTTTGATATGAGATTATCTAACTAGATTTGGTTTGGTTTGACAAGATTTGGTTTGAATTTATCTAGCTTTGATAAAAATTATCTGAATTTTATATGAAATTATCTGTGTTTGAAGTGAATTTAAATAGTTTTTTTATGATTTTATTTGACTTTGCTTTGGACTGTGATAAGTTTGATATCAAATTATCTGAGTTGTATATGTAAGTCTGTTGCTACAGTAATCAATAGAATTCAATCTACTTTCCACATGCATTTCAGTAATCTCCAGGGTTGCTCATAGCCCAGGCCCAACCCTGGCCCAATCTGCTTTGGGATGGGTTCGGGCCTTGGGTTTATCACTATGTCTCCCCTGGATTTAAAATTTGGGCTGGTTTAATATTTGGGATGGGCTTGAATTAAGTGATAGAAAGCCTAAAACCCAGCCTGACCTGGCCTAATTAAGTATTGGATGTAGTTTAGTGACTCATTTGCCAAAACAAGTGATAGAAAGCCGGAACCCAGGCCCAGCTCAAATAAGTATTGCTTAATATGGTGTAGTGCTCTATTTGCCTAGCCCAACCCAGCCCAAATAAGTTTGCTTATTTACCAAAATGAGTGATAGAAAGCCAGGCCCAATTGACTAAATGGGCGGGCTTCGTCCAACATAATGAGGTGGGCCAGAATTTACAGCCCAATGCCCTACCCGGCCCATGAACACCCCTTTGGGGTCCTCTCTCTCTCATGATGAGTGCATGTTGTCTAAGTCCTCATGTGGCCCATGTGATCTTCCTCTTTTTTTGTAGTTAACCTGTGGTTAAAGTAACATAAAGGTCTCTTCATAAACTTACTACATAATAATGGTGGCTTGCTTGGTGCTGCTTTTGTTGTGTCATCTTCCATCCTTTGGGTGCTTTTGGGTATGCCGAAACGACAAATGATATTGGTGCGCAGGAACTGAAGGACTGATGAGGTCTTCATTTCGTTGAACGCAAATGCTTCTGACCACTTGGAGAAATAATCCATAGCGGCGAAGATGAAGCGATGACCTTTGCTCGAAGGGGGAGAAATAGGACCTATGATGTCCATACCCCAGGCTTCGAAAGGCCATGAAATTGCTGTAGGATGTAGCCATTCTGGAGGCATATGAATGTAATATCCATGAACTTGGCATTGTTGGCAGCGCTTAGCAAATTGCATCGCGTCAGCTACCATGGTAGGCCAGTAATAACCTAACCTTTTTATCTGATCATAGAGCTTGGGACCAGCCTGATGAGCTCCGCAAAGACCAGCATGAACTTCTTTGAGTGTTTCTTTAGCCTCTTGTTGTGACAAGCAGCGTAAAAGTACTCCGTTGAAGGATTTCCTATAAAGGATTTTTGAAGGACTATCCAAATGAAAGCTTGGGGTTCGCCTTTGGATGCTTACCCGTTCTTTTGGATCTTCAGGTAGGATTCCGAACATAATGTAATCAATGAACGGATCCCTCCAGTCGCCGATTGAAGTTTGAAGGATTGAAATCCGACTTCCAACCACTTGGTGGCATTCAGTAACTGCTTGATGTGTGTTAAAAGGAGGAATGGATGTTTTTGTTGCCTCCAGTGAAGCAGTAGAGGAAGCCTCTGCCTTTTCTTTGACTTCTTGTTTTGGCTGGGTCTTCTCTTGCCGTTTGAGCTTGAGGAGATATTTCCTAGCCTGCCTTCGCTGTTGAGCTGTAGGCTTTGTTTTCACGACCTCCCAATTTTCATCTTCCAGGAGATCGGGATGTACCCATATGGGTTGTCCGTCTGGTGTCGAATAAGGAACCAGTTCCTCGGACGCTTGGATTGAGTTTATCACCTTGAAGGAAGTAGTGATCTTCTTCTTCGGTGATTTTGATGTTTGTCCACATGTCACCATGTTAACGGGGGCAGACCCATAGTTTTTGTCAAAGGTGATGACTACATTTTTCCACATTTCATTTATTTTCTCCCTCACAACGAAGCATTGATTGAGAGGATGCGAGATCATCTGGTGGTATGGACAGTACCGAGGATTGTTGGTTTTGCCAACATCACCCGGTCTTTTTGGTTCAGGCAAGGTGAGCTTGCCGTTTGCCACAAGAGCCCCGAAGATTTCATCAACATCTTCATCAAACGGGTATTTCTTCTCTACTCGTTCTTTGAAGGCATCTGAGAGTTCAGGTCTTTTACCAGCAGCTTTTTTTTTAGCTTTCTTTGGTGGCTGAGGAGCTAACTTGGTTTGCACATTGAGGACCTCTTTCTTCTTTGGTTTAGAGGTTGCAATGGCGGTTGGCTCTTTTCTTGATGATTTCTGACTGTTGATGTCTTTAATCACCGTTTCAGCTTCCATGGAAGCTTCTAGGAGTTCTCCCAGGTTTTTTGATTTGTTGCAGATGATCATGGAGCGGATTCTGGCTCTCATGTTGTTTCGGCAGATGTCGACTAGTGACGCTTATGGCAATACATCAGAGCATTTGTATGCCATTGCTTTCCACTTATGAATGAAGTCATATGTTGACTCATTCTCCCCCTATTTTTGGCTGCACAGCTGAGCCATAGTAGCGGGATGGTCCTCACCTTTGAAGTGAGTCAGGAAGCGTGTCTCTAGCATGGCTCAATTTTGGATGGAGTCCTCCGGCAGAGTGGAGTACCAATCGAATGCCGTACCTTTTAGGGTACTTGCAAAGAGGCGGATCTTGAGTGCATCTTGATCCGCGATAGCTTCCGTCAGGATCTTGAAGTGGATGACGTGCTGTCTGGCTGATCCTTTCCCCGTATATGTTTGGAGAGTAGGATGCTTGAATTTTGTAGGGAACGGGACCGAGTCCATCCATAAGGGATATGGTGGCTTGATCCCATGCTCCTTGAGTATATCCTCTTCTTTTGCTTTGGCGAGGATACTGTCTACGTCCTTTTTGGTAAGGGCGCGTGACTCATTTTCTTCTCCATTTACCTCATCGTCTTGATGATTCGGAGGAGGTTCATTGTTCGCCTGATTTTGGAAGGCGAGGAGAAGGTTTTCCATCAGAGTTTCAATCCTCTGCTGGCCTTGTTCCAACTGCTGGATGCGGGTGATCGCATCATCTTGAGGTGGATTGCGGGGTGGTGGCTCAGAAATGTAGCCAAGACGTTCATCCTTCGTGATTCGAACGAAGAAACTGTCCTGGTGACTGAGCTGGGGCTCATTCTTTTTTATGAAGAGCTTGAGGAAGGATCACTCTGCCGTCCTTTGCTTGAAGGAGCAGGGGATTCTTCTGAGTGTCTTCTTGTCCTGGAGATGCTGCGGGTCATCGGACGTCGGACATGGATTTTTGTTGCTGACTTTTGGCGCCTTCTGGCTTTTCCAACCATATGGACGGCAGCAACTTCGTTGGGTCTATCATTTTCGACCCATTTGGGAGAGACTTGAAGTGTAGGAGGTTGGGTCCTTTGCTTCTCTAGTCTCTTTTGCCGATACGATGCGCGGCGTATACGACGAGCAACTTGAGCTTCGGTCAGCTCTGGCTGGGCTTTAACGATGAAGGATGTGCTCCCTCAGGCGCAGCAGTCGAGCCTGTCTTCTTTGTAGCTGGGCAAGGACAAGATGCGAACCCTGTCCTTCGCCTATTGCAGCGAAGCTTTGAATTTTTGGAGTTCGGCCCCTGTAGAGATGAAGGGTCAAACTGCAGGTTTATAGGCCTTAGCAGGTGCTTGCAGAGGCCTTGTGATGCATGACTTGATTTTGGGCTTGTAGAAACAAGCCGGCTCATGCTGGGTTGACTTGAGAGTCAGATTGGAGATGGGTCTCTCCTCTTTCATGTAGGCAAGAGGGTAGAACTGGTTCTCCTTGAGTGGGGCCAGGAATGCTGGCTTGGTGGATGTTTGGGACCTTCTTTGTTTTAGTGAAGGTCTTGGGGACCAAGTCTTGGGATAGACCTGGTCGTTTGCTGGTCGAGGCTTCGTGGGGCTGCCACGGGCTTTGGGCCTTCTGGTGCTGCCTTTGGTGTCACGGTAATGACACGTTGAAAGGTGAGTTTCTGCTTCTTGGAAGAAGCAGTTTGTTCCTCGGGAAGTGGGAATGGTCTCAGCGTCCCAAAGATGATAGTCCGGGGAGTCGAGGTCGACCCGGAGTTTAGAGAGTTGCCGAGGGAGTTGACGCTTCGGCAGCTGATGGGGCGCTTGTAGGTGCGTGTGGTTTGCTTCTGTTGAAGCATAAGTTGGTGCTTGTTCTCGTCGAAGGTAATGGTTAGTGAAGCTGCCAATGTTAATTTTTGAAAAGTTTCTGAAACAAGACCACATCCATTAGTAATCACAAGAATATAATGATCATAAATGGGAAGTTCTATGGTTTTGTCTTTTCAAATTGCTCGAGGGAGATGACCCAAGCAATATGAAGAAGGCAAAACGCCATAGAGGGTACAATTATTCTGATCGCAGGTATGGTAAGCCCAGAATGAGCGTCCCAGTGACTGCTAGAAGCAATTGTGAATTTAAATTCGACTTATCGAGAAGCAGAGCTTACTCGAGGTAAGAAGAATATAAAGTTGGAGCTACAAATGTGTCGATCGCGAATACAGTAGACCCTGAAAGGGCGTACTAGTACCGCTAGACACAAATGTTTGGAGACCGCATCCATGAGATGAGATTCCCTATTTTGAAAGGTCAAGATTGGATTCATCAAAGAGAGCATATGGTATTCCGATCCAAATACGGTCTCAGCGATTCCCGCGAGCGCCAGGATTCATAAGGAAATAAACCATAATTTCTCGGATCTGAATCCAAAAATTACGAGTTTTTTTTTTTTGAAAGGCCAAATCGGGTTCATCAAAGAGAGCAAAAGGCACTCCAATCTGAACATGAGCTCAGCGATTTCCGCGAGCGCCAGTGCTCAGAAAGGAGAAGACCAAGATTTCTCCAATCTAAACCCAAAATGACGGAAGTTTTTTTTTTTTTGAAGATTTTTTTTTCAAGATTTTTTTTAAAAAAATCTTTTATTTTATTTATTTATTTTAAGATTTTTTTTGAAAATTTTTTATTTTTTATTTTTTATTTTTTATTTTTTATTTTTAAAAATTTTATTTTGAAAAAAAATTATTTAAAAGACGAGAGAGTACACATAGGCCTCATAACCCGATCTTATGAAATCTCGATTGATAGAATTGCCCCCAGGTAAGGGTAGGATTACTTAATGAACCCGTTTGGAGGACCCTTGCCTAGAACAGTCAAGCTGTCTCCACACTCTGGACAAGGCTTTTCTTGAATCAACCATGATCAAAGAACGCAGTTGGTTTAACCTTAGTGTCTATGTCTTTTTATATATATATATATATAATTTTTGTTTAGATCTTTAATGAATTCATCGAAGAGAAACGATGGCCCAAAACCTTAGTCGAACAGGCTCAACTTTTCTGCAAGCACGATGAACGATAGGAAAGGATCACGGTTTCTCAATTTTGAATCCAAAATGAAAAATCTGAGTTTTTATTTTTATTTTTATTTTTTTAGATCTTTAATGAACTCATCGAAGAGAAACGATGGCCCAAAACCTTAGTCGAACAGGCTCAACATTTCTGCAAGCATGATGAACGATAGGAAAGGATCACGGTTTCTCAATTTTGAATTCAAACTGAAAAATCTGATTTTTTGTTTTTTTATTTTTTTTTCTAGATCTTTAATGAACTCATCGAAGAGAAACGATGACCCAAAACCTTAGTCGAACAGGCTCAACATTTCTACAAGCACGATGAACGATAGGAAAGGATCACGATTTCTCAATTTTGAATTCAAGCTGAAAAATCTGATTTTTTATTTTTTTGTTTTTTATATATATATATATAATTTTTTTTTAGATCTTTAATGAACTCATCGAAGAGAAACGATGGCCTAAAACCTTAGTCGAACAGGCTCAACATTTCTGCAAGCACGATGAACGATAGGAAAGGATCACGGTTTCTCAATTTTGAATCCATAATGAAAAATCTGAGTTTTTATTTTTATTTTTTTATTTTTTAGATATTTAATAAACTCATCGAAGAGAAACGATGGCCCAAAACCTTAGTCGAACAGGCTCAACATTTCTGCAAGCACGATGAACGATAGGAAAGGATCACGGTTTCTCAATTTTGAATTCAAACTGAAAAATCTGATTTTTTGTTTTTTTTTAATCTTTAATGAACTCATCGAAGAGAAACGATGGCCCAAAACCTTAGTCGAACAGGCTCAACATTTCTGCAAGCACGATGAACGATAGGAAAGGATCAAGGTTTCTCAATTTTGAATCCAAAAATCCGATTTTTTTTTGTTGAAAAGAGAAAGAGTGGAAATAAATTCAAAGAATTAGAAATTCCCAAAAAATCTCATCTCATTTTTTTAGATGCGGAATCCAACATAGGCCACCAATTAGAAAGTAGCAAAGGAATCAAGAAAAGAAGTATAAGCATAGAGCAATAGATATGATTGCAAATATTTCATTTCTAGCATCGTGTTCTCAAATGAACGTGTCCCACCGGGTGTACCAGCTTGATGGAACAGCGCTTCCGCTCGGTTCTACCGAGGTCGGCGGACGTGGGAGTCCGTTTGGGTCCGACCCTTTCGTAACCGGAGGGGGCAGAGGCGTGCATCAACATTTCTTTTGTGTGGGTGTGCCAGATTTTCTATTTTACTTGGAATTGCAAGTGGTGATCCGGAAATCAACCTTCGCAAGTAAAAAGGAAATCAACTTCTTTCAAGTTTTCCATTGCACATATATTTAAGAAAAGAGACATTTTCTTGATTTGCCGTGAAAGGCGATTTTTTGGCATTTATAGCCGATTTTGGCGTTTATAGCCGATTTTTGGCGTTTATAGCCGATTTTGGCGTTTATAGCCGATTTACAATCCTTATCAATAATGAAAGACAGGAGTTATGATTTTTGTCTCTTTTGAAAAAATACAAACTATAATGAAAAGCAAGAAAAGGAGGATCTAACTTCTCAGGAGATTGTGGGGGACCCGTTCAGATTGACGGTCGCAAGCCATATATGGACTTCGCCATCATCCATATAGATGAGAACAGAGGATGCTATTGATTCGCTTGGCTTGGCTATAACCTCAGGTTTTTAGAGGACAAAGACCAAAAGGAGGTCCTATGTCAAATAAAAAACCAAGTAGATGTGCTGAAAAACCACGTCTAAGCCATTAGAGGCAGAAGGAGAAGGCAAGGACCTTGGGGGGTACCCCCCAAGGGACTTTTGTCACCTTGTAGCGGTGGTCGGTGTAGAACTTCCGTAGAGTTTGCTCTCTTAGATTTCTGATGCCTTTTTCTGTCTAAGTTTCCGGATTTTCTGTAGTCTGTTGTATGTTTTCTCTGCTGTCCTTTCTTCTTGGAGTGCTCTCCTATTTATAGGCTTTTTGGTAGCCATTTAGGAGGGTTTATGGGCTTTTATTGTCATTAAGCCGCATAATGGGAGGAATTACTGGATTTAATTCCTTTATTTTGTAACTCCTTTTTCTTGGCTTCTGATTGGCCGGAGGAGATTGAGGGCATTTAATCGCCTTTAACCGCCATGATGGGAGGAGTTTCATGGGTTAAATTCCATGAATCTCTTGACTTGTAACTCCCGGATGCTTGCTTCTGATTGGGCCATCCAAAGAAATGGATTAATGACTGTAATAAAGCTAGTCAATTAATCGCATTAAGTGGTCGCCGAGTAGTTGAAGAGTCGCGGACCGTACCGCATCTTTTGGGATTCTTCTGGTGATGATCATCGATGGATCTTCATGTAGATCGACATCGGATGACCATGTAACTTCAGGTGTTGGTTGCCAACAGCAGGTCGGTGCCATCTGTCCTGTCGATTTCTCGATCGGTCGGGTAGAAAGCACATTTTTTTGGTTGACCGGTTGGCGATCAATGTTGATTTTGATACTCTTGATGATTGACCCGTGTTTTTGACGGATGTCAGAGGATTTGGTGTCTCAAAAGTATGAATATTGAAAAATACCAGAGGCCGGACGCTTCAAATCGCGAAAAAACGGGGTTTCCGGGGCCCTCCCGGCGATCCCGGGCCCCAGGGTCGCAGGGGTCTACGACCCTGGGGGGTTTTCCCTTTGTCCCGTTTTGTGTCCGTTTTTGCTGTTTTTTTATTCTTTTTTCTTCTGTATTTTTCCTTGATATTTTTATCATTTATTGACTTGATTTCCCTGTAGAAAACCTAATGAGGATCCTTGCATTTTGTTTTGCAAAGTTTCCAATTTTCTGAGAAAGCCGAAGACTTTGTCGCGCAGAGCTGCCGATTTTCCGCCAGAAGCTGAAACCGAGTCAAACGATGTCGGAATGACCTGAAATTTGGGGTGAAGCCTTCTGAGCAATAAATAAGACCAACCATAGGCTTTTGTTTGAGTTTTGAAGCCGTTTGGGGTCCTATCACCAGTAGACTTGCTTTTGTCGCAATGAAGATGTCGCGGCTTGATGTGCGGTCAACCGATGTCCGATTGACTTGAAATTTGACAGGGAACCTATTGGAGTCATTTTAAGATGATCCATAGGTTCTGTCTTAGAAACCATGGTCCTGGGGAGCTTCATCGCCGAGAGGCCTGATTTAGCCGTTCGAGGGTTGATGTAGGGTCAAACGTTGTCGGTTTGACTCGAAACTTGATGTGGAGCCTTTTGGAAGTATTTTGAGACCATCCATCGGCTCTGATCGAAGATTTGGTGTCTCCGATGCTTTCGCCGCCGGGAGCTCCTTTTCAGCTGCCGGAGAAGCGAAGTTAGGCCAAATGATTTTGAAATGGCCCGAAACTTTTTGTGTACTCCTCTTTTGGCTGTCTTGAAGGATCTTGCAGTTTTTGTTTGATTCTAACAAGATTTGATTTTTTGGAAGTAGCATTGCCTATTTATGGCAGGTTGCGACTTCATATAGCTCTTTGGATCTTGAAGAGGCAAAGTGACATTTTTGGTGTCAACAATGAGAACGGAACTTGTTGATCAAGGCCGAAACGAGATGAACCTGGCCATTGGCGGACGAACGCAGGGAAGCAGCAGCCATACGACTGGCCGACTACCAGCGACGGCTTGCCAAAGGATATAATGAAAGGGTCAGAGAAAGAAGGTTCTCGATAGGAGAGTTGGTCCTCAAGAAGACGCTCCCAGCTGACAAGAACCCAAATGAAGGCAAACTAGCTCCAAACTGGCACGGCCCATTCAAAGTAATATCGATATCAGGGCAATCGTCGTACAAACTGGAGGACATGGATGGCAGGCAGTTACCGCGACCGTGGAATGTAACTCACCTCAAGAAGTTCTTTTTCTAGAGTTGTAAACAAAGTTCCGCGATCAATAAAAGAAGCCTTCATTCTGTTGTCAATTTGCGTCATCAAGTTATGGAATTCGGCAGCAGCAAAAAACTGAAACTGACCTCGGGTTCATACACCCAGGCTTCTCAAAATTTTGGGTTCACGCACCCGGGGACTGACTTAGGGTTCATACACCCAGTTGCTCTCAAAACGCGGGTTCATACACCCTGAGACTGACCTCCAGTTCATACACCCAGGCTTCTCAAAATTTTGGGTTCACGCACCCAGCGACTGATTTAGGGTTCATACACCCAGTCGCTCTCAAAACTCGAGCTCATACACCCTGAGACTAACCTCGGGTTCATACACACAGGCTTCTCAAAATTTTGGGTTTACGCACCCAGGGACTGACTTAGGGTTCATACACCCAGTCGCTCTCAAAACTCGGGTTCATACACCCTGAGACTGACCTCGGGTTCATACACCCAGGCTTCTCAAAATTTTGGGTTCACGCACCCAGGGACTGACTTAGGGTTCATACACCCAGTCGCTCTCAAAACTCGGGTTCATACACCCTGAGACTGACCTCGGGTTCATACACCCAGGCTTCTCAAAATTTTGGGTTCACGCACCCAGGGACTGACTTAGGGTTCATATACCCAGTCTCTCTAAAAACTCGGGTTTATACACCCTGAGACTGACCTCGGGTTCATACACCCAGGCTTCTCAAAATCTTGGGTTCATGCACTCAGGGACTGACTTAGGGTACATACACCCAGTCGCTCTCAAAACCTAAGTTCTAACAGAACCCGAACTCATACACCGAGTCCCCTCAGGATCACCTTGGCCAATAGCAGCCTAAATGGGTTCGCCTCGGCCAACGGCAGCCTCGGATTCATCTCGGCCAAGATATATGCCACTCGTTTAAAAAAAAAATAGAGAGAGAGGAGGAGACAGAGAGAAACTCCACTTGCATCCATAGAAATTCCATTTGTATTGATTTAGATATTTTCATTACAATAAAGAATTTCATTACATGAGTCGCAGAAAAGCTACAGAGTACAGTAAGGAGGCTCACAGTCCTCTAAAAACAAAAAAGAAAGCCTGGAGACACTGATCTTCATTGGTCCTCGATGCCGGGAGCTCTACAATACCCTATGGTCAGTTAGACCAAAATTTGCAAACAAGCTCCCGGATCGCCGCAGATGCTTGGATCGCCACAGAACCCCGCAGGACCTTATGGTTGGTCAGACCAAGTCCGCAACCAACTCCCAGCCGCATCGACAGGAGTTGACCTCCAGCAGCCGCATAGGCAGGAGTTGATTGAAGACCCACGTTCAGAGAACGCGCGGTCCATGGCGACCAGATTCAGAGAGCGCGCGGACCGCGACAACCGGATACAACCTCTCTCGGAGGGAGTTGTTTTCAATTGCAAAGGATTCACTCAGAACAGGGTTTTTAAAGGACTCCTGAGGAATGAAACCACCAGAGTATCTAGCGGGGGCAAGCGGATCTCCATGACTGTGAGGAACGAAAGGGGCCACTGATCTGGGTTTTTCTTCTTTGGCCAACTCATCTCCCCTACCTTAGGCACTGGTAAACGCGAAGCAGAAAAAGAGCCTCTATTTATAGGAGGAGGGAGGCTCAGGTTTCAAGGACTTATTTATGAGGTGTGGCCTCCCACGCCTCGCGTATAACGCACGACACATCTGAATTGACCGACCGAACGGATGGCGACAAGTGGAGCCATCTGCTTATTTTTCGCATCGATCAGGCTGCTGTACTTAGTGCCATTTATGAGCCTCGGAATGTGGGACACCAAAACGGATAACAATGAAAATCACTCATCCCAACTCAGACAATCCTCCTACCACAAGCCACCAATTTAGCCGAGCTCAAACACTTAGCCAAAACAAGAACAGAAATAACAGAGAAGAACAAATGTGAAGAACAAGGAGCCCAATTTCATTAACTTGATCTTGGTATACAAGGCGAGAGGTTACAATTCGAAAACAGGAAATACAATCAGAAAGTATTCAAAAAACTACAGGAAAGACATCGGCGGGTGCCACCCCTGGAGACTAGAGCAGCATCCTCACTGTTTCTCCGAAAGGCCGGTCGTCTCAGCAGCGGGCACAACCGTTTTTGGGGCGTCTGCAGGAGGGAGAGATGGAGCACCGCCCACAGGAGGGAGAGATGGAGCACAGTCCAAAAGGGAGTCAGCAGAAGGCGCTTCGACCCCGGGACTCTCAGGCAGGGGGGCCGGGCTCGATTCTGATTCAGAGCCTGAATACTTCGTAGGTTCTGATAGACTGGATGATCTTCAGGAACCCCCACCTCTTTCAATGCAGCCCGACATCCCTCCACGAATAAAAGGGAGCTTATTCCCCCACCTGTCTTTCATAGTCCTCCGTGGCCCGGTCCACTCCCTTCTGGAAGGTGGCGTGGACTTCGGCCCGCAGCGAAGACTTGAGGTCGGCATTCTCTTTCAGTGACTGCTCCAGCTCGGCTTTCTGTTTCTCCAATTCAGCTGCAGATTCAGTCCATTGTTTCTCCATCTCGGCCTCCAGTTCCGACACCTTCTGCTCATGGGTCTTGGCCATTAGGTTAGTTAGGCTGGCCAACGCCACCTCCATCTCTGCATTTAATTCGGCGTTACTCCTCGTTAGACCGGCCGCCTACTTTGGCAATCCTCCAACTCCTTCCTGAGCCTCTCCCTTTCGGTTTTCAGTTGAGTAACTCTGGAAACGTTCTTATCACTCCTCTCCACAACCAGTTGGAGCCTCTGTACGTTCTGAAAAAAAAGCCATCAGATGCAAGTAGCCAAAGCAGAATTTTTATCAAAGTTGACTGAAGGGTTACTTACTATGACAGCGGCCTGAATCGTCGAAGCTAATAGACACTCATTATCGTACTTTGCGTGCTGCTCCATATCGCGTGGGAGGGCGTAGGCCTTGGTAAGCGCCCCGATGACTGAAGGGTTCCCGGCCACCTGGTCCATCACGTTCAGGGGCCTCCCGGGCTGAGTCTCTAGCTTCGGTCTCCACGGTGCCGGCACAACGAGACGAGACCCGGAGGCCGATCCGGAGCCTTGCCCCGAAGGTCCGCTGATTTCGCGTCCTGTCTCGAGAGGAGCCCTTTCCACTAGCGCGCTCTTTCGGGAGGAGCCTTTCCCCCAGGGACGCGCACAAACCCTTTGTCCTTCTGAGCCACATGGTCTTTAATTCTCCCCCGCCTTGGACCTCTTACTTGACGGAGATCCATCTCTCTGACTGTCGGGAGAGTGTCGTCGGGTTCCCACACCCGGGGCAACGATAAGGGCGGAAGAGACCGCGATTCCGCTCGGGCCCGAGGCTGCGCGGGTACTGGCAGGAGAAGGTGCTGCAGAAGAAGAAGGAGGCCGGCTCTTGAACTTGGCAGTCAGGTCCTTGGTTTTCAGAGGAGGTAGATCCCCTTCCATCCTCTCTCCCTGATCAGAGGAATAAGCCTCTACGGCCGCCGTCAGGCTTACCGACCCTGAACTGGCAAAAGTCGACGACTCGGCACCGGATGCAGTTCGGCTAGCAACTGGATCAGTCAGTGGAATACCCCCGAGTACGGCCATTGTGACGGAAGGAACGCCAGTCTGTGGCTCACCCCCCCTGCGCTGTCTCGACCCTTTTGTAATGATCGCGGTACCTCGGCGTGTAGCCCAATAGCTTCCAGGCCGCCCTGTTCTCATACCCGATGTACTTTTTGACCTTTTTATGGTCAGCTGCGCTCTTCTTCCAGCCGTCGCGCACCGCTTGGCGCTGCCTCTCTCGCAGTTCTGCACATAAGACAAGACATCAGTTCGGCAAGTCAAAGGGTGAATAAAATGAGCAAAATGGAGGGACGATGTTTACTTGGGACGACCCCGAGGTGGCGCGGGACCATGTGCATTCTGTCCTCACCAGTGCCGAACTCCCAGTCCCCCGAGACGCAGAAGAGGTCGTCCTTGGCGTTCTTATTTGAGTCTTCCAAAGCCAAGACGAAGCCCTTCCAGAGCTGTTTTACCCGGAGGTACTAATTGCTTCCCCCGGCCTTACAAATGTCGTATGTATCATCAATGTCATGGGCACCGAGGTTGATCCCTAGAACCTCATTTAATTTCGCCGTGCCCATGACGACCTTGTAGCCATTGGGCATCAGCTGATAAGGGGCGAGAGACCAAGCACTAAGGCAGTCCCTAAGTAAGGGGTGTAAGGGGAACCTACCCCACCCTCGATTACAGAAATCAAAGGAAACGGCATCCAGCTGCCGGACCAGCAGTGCAGGGCATAGTCGGAAGGAGTCGCCGGCTTGAGGCGGACCCCCTCCGAGATATTATATGTCCCCCTGAACCTAGCTATACCCTCAGGGGTCTCTAACTGGAACTTGTCTCCAGCCATTTCTATGACTCAAGGTTGAAGAAAAGTAGACGAGAAGAAACCCTAAGGGGGAGAAACCCTAAAAGAACCCAGACTCAGGAAACTTACAGATGGGCGAATCAGAGCTGAAAATCGATCTGGGTACGTAATCGTCCTTGCCTGAAGATCTCCGGAGAAGCCTTACTAGAAGAAAGTTGAGAAGTGGAGATGAAGAAGAAGATAAAGAAAGTAAGGAAGAAGAAGACACCCCTATTTATAAAGAGAAGAAGGCCTCCCTTGGGCGCCATTATGAAATTCGAAAGGGCCGCGTCGCGAATCGCACCTGTCCCATCAGTTTGACGGCACAGTTAGTCATATAATGACACGTATCACTTCCGGCTCGTTCCCCATAAAAAGTAAAGCGTAGTATTGATTACCTCGAAGAGTAGGAACGGCGCTGAATAAATGATCAAACATCTCCCATCAGGCTCTGTAGCTTCCAACCTCAAAAGTCTAGAGACCCTAAGAAGTCAGAAGCTAGGGGCAATTGTGTGGGGAGATTTTTAAGGTATCAGGATTACACTAACATCGACAATAAACTGCTGTTTAAGCACACCCACGTGCCGTCCAAACACATCTCGGCAATAGGGCCAGAGCCTTGGGCGAAACTAGCCTGGACTTCGGCTACCCAGGCTGACCTTGGCTACGCAGGCTGACCTCGGCTGTGCACCTGATCTCGGCTGAGGGAATCAGGTCGCCAGTCAAGATAAATACCATGGTCGCCCCCGACTTTCGCCAAGTCATCGGACACGTGGCTGAGTACGGGTATGTGCCAGTGAGACAGATGGGCCATCCCAGCCGTCCACAATCTTCGCCAGATCGCTGACAAGGTGGCATCCAGCGGCTGTAGCCAAATCAGGGAGCCCGAGGATGGATCCGATGGGACCTCAACCGCCAAAGACTTGGGACACGATCAGGCCCAACATGACATGCATTTAATGCGATATGGGCTGATCGGACTAGCAATAAATGCATTATGGGCTACGATGGATCCTCATTTATTACTTTGTGGGCTAATGAGATCATTCCTATCAAATCTAGGGGCCCACCCCAAGATATCAGGAAAAATCCTCTATAAATATGAGGACGTTCTAAGACAAAGGTATGGATAAACACCCCGTCTTGAGTCGTTACTCTGTCTCCCTTTTTCTTCGACCTTCATTCTAACTAAGGCATCGGAGAGCCCTGCGCTGCCCACGGTCAGGGTCCTCTGACCATTTGTTTCTTCCCTTTCAGGCTTTGAGTTGGCTGATCTTCACCATATATTTGGATAAGTCCTACCAGGCACCCTATAATCTTGTGAGTTATAATTTTTGCACTTACACTAACAATCTGGAGTGATCCTTAGATTCTATAGATGCTGTAGGTGCAGAAAATAATGACCCACAATAACTGGGGTGCCTTAGAGGACTTATCCAAGGTGATGGTGATTAGGTACCGTCCGAAAGCCTGAAAGAGAAGAGCAAACAGTCAGAGGACCCTGGCCTGGGCGGCGTAAGGCTCTCCGATGCCAAAGTCAGTGAGTGAACTGGAACAATGGAAGGAGAGGAAGAAGAGAGGCAGAGTAACGGCTCTGTGGGTTGAATTGTGCGTACCTTGCTGATGGTATGAGGCTTTATTTATAGAGGCTTGAGTCGTATCTTCGGATGATATCCTGGCGTGGGTCCCATGACTCGACTGGAAGTCATGATCAGCCCACAAAGTAATAAATGCGGTCCATTCCAGCCCACTTTGCATTTAATGCCAGTCGGATCAGCCCACATCGCATTAAATGTGCGTCTTGTTGGGCCAGATCGTGTTGGACGCCTTTGACGGTTGGAGTACCATCGGATCCGCCCTGGGGCCTTGCCCTGATGTGGCTTCAGCCGCTGGATGCCGCCTTGTCAGTGATCTGGCGAAGATTGTGAACGGCTGGATGTCACATCTGTCTCACTAGCTCGCGCCCCTATTCCTCCACGTGCCTGATGACGTGGGGGATGAGGGGCGCGAGTGGAGGCTCTTTCCTGCTTTGGCTTTCGTCCCGGCTCCTTCGGCCGATGTGGAGCTTTCTGCCGAGGTGGGCACATGGGGTAGCCGAGCTCGGCGCTAGCGGTCCGGACCTGCTTGACTTCGGCCGGAGCCCCTAACCTAGCAGCCGGGGTGAATCTGGTGCCACGTGGGCGGCACGCGGATGGCACGTGAGAATGCTTAGTCTCATCTAATGGCTGTGATTAGCGTAATCCTGGAGTTGTGGAAATCTCCCCACACAATTGCCCCCTAGCTTTTGACCTCTTAAGCGTCCTAGCCTTTAGTGGTCGAAAGCTATAAAAATCCGTCTGGGGATGCGATCATTGCCTGGTGTCGTTTCAACTTTTCTGAAGCAATAAATGCTCTGCCCTGTCTGTCCTGGGAAGCGAGTCGACGGCTACACGCGTAGCCTCTTCACTGATTGCGTTGTCCCATTGATGGGATGGGCACGGGCTGCGAAGTCCGTCTTTTTGAATTCGAAAGTGGTATTCAATCGAGGGTTCCCTTTCCATAAATAGGGTCGTCTTCTTCCTTTCTTGTTTTTCGACTTCTTTTTGCCTTTGCCTTCACCTTTGATTTCTGCTCTGCTACTCGAGATCTCTCTAGCGAGGACGACCGTAGGACGTGCCCGGATCTGTTCTTGATTCGCCCCTTCGTCTCTGTAAGTTGCTTCGTGCCTCTGTCTAGTTTTTCTTGGGGTTTCGTGACTTCTAGGGTTTAACTTCGCTGCCACCCTTTTTAGACATGGGCACCCCTAGGTTTGAACTAGATACTGAAGAGGGCATAACCAGGTTTAAGGCCGCTTTCAACATTCCGGAGGGAGTCCTCCTCAAGCCGGCGGACCCCGTCGATTACGCCGCGCTTCGCTGGTTCTGCGACTGGATGCCGTTCCCTCTGATCTCCGTGATCGAGGGCGGGGTCAGATTTCCTCTGCACCCCTTGCTCAGGGCCTGCCTTAGTGCCTGGTCTATTACCCCGTGCCAGCTGATGCCCAATGGCTATAAGGTTATCATGGGCACGGCAAAGCTGAATGAGATTTTGGGGACCAACCTGGGTGTCCATGATATCGAGGATACCTATGATATCTGCAAGGCTGGGGAAGGGAAATACTATCTCCGGGTGAAGCCGCAGCGAAGAGGCTTCGTCCTGGCCTTCGAGGATTCGAGTAAGAACGCCGAGGAAACTTTCTTCTGTGTGTCGGGGGACTGGGAGTTCGGCGCTGGCGAGAGCAGGAGGCTGATGGTCCCTCGTCGCCCCGGGACTGTCCCAAGTAAACACCGCTTCTTTCCTCTTACTCACTTTGCTTGATCTCGATGATGCCGAGCTGACACTCTTATTGTCTGTTGTGCAGAGGCAGGCGCGAGGCGACGCCGAGCTGCGAGTGAAGGCTGGAGGAGGAACGTCGACGACATCAATAGGGTAGAAAGATATAAGGGGCACGAGACCAGGTCGGCTTGGAAGCTGCTCGGGTATACGCCGAGGTACCGTGGCCACTATAGGAGAACCAGAGTAGCCGAGGAGGACGAGGCGCATCCTGATCGTCCTACCGTCTCCGTTGCCGTGCCTGCCGGGATCCCTTTGACCGATCCTGCTGCGAGGCGAGCTGCGTCTGGCGCCGAGGTGTCCACCTTTAGTTCGGAGTTACCGAACCTGACGCAGATAGTGGACGCTTATTCGTCCGATCGGGAAGAAGGTATGGAGGGAAGCTCAAGGGCGCCAGTTGTTAAGGATCTGGCGGCCAAGTTCAGGCGGGGGTCTTCCTCCTCTGCGACGCCATCATCTGCCAGTACCCGCGCAGCTTCAGGCTCGGGGGGTGCCGGCGCCACTTCTGCTCCTACCCCTGCTCCGAGCGAGGGAGTGCGGCGACGCTCGCCGGAGCGCCCGATGGAGGGGTCCCCGCCCAGGAAGAAGTCCAAGGCAGGGGAGAAGGACTCGGGGGCTGAACAGCCTCCGAAGAGTAAAACTCCTGCGCGGGCCCCCGGAGTCAAGGCACTAGCTGAGAAGAATGCGCCGGCCAGCAAGTCGACTGGCGGGGCGGCCCGCGAGCTCACCATCTCGGTAGGGCAAGGGTCTGGATCGGCTTCCGGACCTCGAACTGCCCCAGCGCCATGGAGACCGAGGATGGAGACGCAACCCGGTAAGCCTTTGAACGTCGAGGACCGGCTGATGGGGAACGCCGACGTCATCGGAGCTCTCGCCAAAGCCTGCGCTCTGCCGCGAGACATGGAAATGCACGAGACGTTCGATAACGAAAGCCTGATGGTCTCGGCGATCCAGGCTAACCTTCTGGTAAGTGTTTTCAGCGCTCTTCTTCGAGTGGTTTAGCTCGACTGCTCCTGTCTGATTTACTTTTTCCCCTTGCAGAACGTGCAAAGGCTCCTGGCCGTGGTGGGGAGGAGTGACAGGAAAGCCACGAGGGTCACTCAGCTAGAGTCTGAGAGGGAAAGGCTGAAGAAGGAGCTAGAAGGGCTGAGGAAGGGAATGGAATGGCTGAAGAAGGCTAGCGCTGAAGAGACTGCTTGGCTGGCGTCGGCTCTGGCTGATGTTGCCGAACTCACATCAAAAGCTAATCAGCTGAAAGGCGAGGTCTGGGCGAAGAACAAAAGGACCGCCGAGCTGGAGTCGGAACTGGCCAGATCAAAGTCTGAATCGGCGGCCGAGGGGACAAGGTTGCGCGGGGAAGTGCTGGCCGGGCGCGCTGAAATAGAGAAGTTGAAGACGGCGAATGCCGAGCTGGAAAAGGAAAAGGCCTCTCTACTGTCCGAGGCCCAATCCGCTTTCCAGAGTGGGGTGGACCATGCCACGGAGCTATATGAGAAGCAGGTGGAGGAAATCACCTCCATTCTGTTCGAGGAAGGATGATTGGCCGCACTGAGGCGTGCGGGGGTTCCTGAAGACCATCCTGTCTATCGGGACTTGCCGAAGTATTCGGACCTGGTTCCCGAGCCGAGCCCCACTCCTTTGGCCGAAAGCGCCCCAGTCGAGGCCCCTGCAGTCGTTCCCGCTCCGGATGCTACCCCAGCTGCCCCGGCCCCGAGCGACGCCCCGGTTGCCAGCGATGCTTTGGCTGCGCCTCAAGGCGAGGCCTCTTTTGCCCCCGCTTCGGGTGAGGTACCGGTCAAAGCCTCTTCTGCCGGCGACACTCCGAGCAAGGTTACGGTCGCGGCCGACGCTGCTGGTCCATCAGACACGATGATCGACCTGGTGGAGTCGCCGAAGCCGCAATAGCCTTACCTTTCTTCTCTTGTAAATAGCTTTCGGGCCTGTAGTACTCTTTGCTTTTAATGAAAAATGGGGCTTCTTTACTTGTGCATTTTTCTCTATTTCGTTTCTAGGTGTGATATTGAATGCCTTTAATGTGATGCGTGACCCTAGAGAGAGTCGAACGGTCTTCATAGCTATTTGTACCGATTCTCCGTATTCTGGAAACCATAAATAGCAGTAAGCATGGTGATAGGGCCGATGAGGGAAACGGGCGAACGTCTCCACGTGGCGCCATAGGGATCGCTGGTCAACAGACAGGAAGACGTGCGTCCCTCGTCACGCATGGGAGACTTCGCCCCATAACTTCCTTCGGAGACTGAGCCCTTCTTCTTCCTATAAGTAGAGGTGGTAGGCTCGCCATGGGAGAGGAAAAGAAAAGGAATTAGGATAGCTTAATTCACATAGACGTAGGAGCCATGTTCAGCAGACCTTCGGAAGTATTCGATCCGGGGGGAACCCCTACGCCAGAGGACGGCTCTCTCCGAGGGGGGAGGCCCGTCGTGGTCTGCGCGCTCTCTGAAGGAATTCCCCGTGGACCACGCGCTCTCTGAACGTGGGTCCATGGCCAACCGTCCCTAGTTCGGTTGCAGGGGAGTCTTCTGCAACTGTGGGATGGTGGCGCCCTCTGCGTCTGGCGGTCCTGCAGGGTCCTGTGTCGCAACGCGCTTCCTGCGAGCCCCCTGCGGAATATCAAGACCGCGGAGCTGAGGGTGGGATTGAGGCCCGCTGGACCTGGGGGCTTTTCAAATTTTGGTCTCGCTGACCGGAGGGTGTTAAAAAGCTCAGCGAGGTCCAGGGCCTCCAAACTGGAGGGGTTCCTGAATGCTTTGGTCTGACCAACCAAAGCGTATTATAAAGCTCTGTGAAATTCAGGATCCCTCAGAACCTCCAGGCAACGAACCGGCGTCTTCAAACCTGCAGCCTAAAGAGTCGGTGAAGATCAGAGCCTCCCAGTCTTTATTCCATTTTTTCTTTTTAGAGGACTGCGAGCCTCCTTTCTGTACTTTGTTTTCTTTTCTGTAACCTTTGTAATGAAGTAATTACAATGAATAAAAAGGAAGAGTTTTGTGATCACTCAAACTGTGTACAGTGCTTTTGCATTCTTTTTACTTTCCTCGCACCGCTTTGTAACACTTGCATTTCTGTGCTGCTTTTTTGCACTTCAGTGCTTGCACTGCTCTTTCTTTCTTAGGAACTGACCTTGGCCGAAATGGCTAGCTTTGGTCGAGATGAACTGCCTTGAGCTTGAGCCGAAGTGGATCCAGAATCCCGCTGGTCTCGGCTGTGTGAGCATGAGTTCGGCAACGGTCTTTGAGGGGTGTATAAACCCGGACTTTAGGAAACGACCGAGTGTTCGAACTCGAGGCCTTTTCCAGGGCAGTAGACCCAGGGCTTTAGGAAACGACTGAGTGTAGGAACTCGAAGCCTTTTCCAGGGCGGTAGACCCAGGGCTTTAGGAAACGACTGAGTGTAGGAACTCGAAGCCTTTTCCAGGGCGGTAGACCCAGGGCTTTAGGAAACGACTGAGTGTAGGAACTCGAAGCCTTTTCCAGGGCGGTAAACCCAGGGCTTTAGGAAACGACTGAGCGTCCGAGCTCGAAGCCTTTTCCAGGGCGGTAGACCTAGGGCTTTAGGAAACGACTGAGCGTCCGAGCTCGAAGCCTTTTCCAGGGCGGTAGACCCAAGGCTTTAGGAAACGACTGAGTGTAGGAACTCGAAGCCTTTTCCAGGGCGGTAGACCCAGAGCTGCCGGAGTCAATCAAAGAGAGATGACAGATTGATAGGGCGAAAGCTGCTTTCATTGATTCTGAGATTCATTACATCTTTAGAAATAGAACTTCTTTAAGTGGGATGCATTCCACGGCCTCGGCAGTGGCTTGCCCTCTAAGTCCTCGAGCTTGTAGGCTGATCTTCCTGCCAGTGAGACTACCCTGAACGGGCCATGCCAGTTCGGGGCCAGCTTCCCTTCGTTTGGCTCTTTGTCAGCTGGCAGGGTCTTTTTTAGAACCAGCTCTCCCACGGAGAAACTTCTTTCTCTGACATTTTGATTGTATGCCCTGGCCAACCGCTGCTGATAGTCGGTCAGTCGTAGGGCTGCTGCTTCTCGGCGCTCGTCTGCTAGTTCCAGCTCCACTGCCAGGTTCGTCTCATTTCGGCCTTGGTCGACCAGTTCTGTCCTCAGGGTGGGAAGGCCGATTTCTAAAGGAATGACCGCCTCCATCCCGTAGGCCAGAGAGAAAGGTGTCGTCGAGGTGGACCGTCTTGGAGTCGTTCTGATCGTCCTTCAAGTAAGCGATGATTGGATCCATCCAACTCGGGCCGAGATCAGCGCAGAGAACTAGCCGAGGTGAGTGGAGTTCTAGGCTTGATCTTGATATCGATCCGACCTCGACAGTCCTTTTCTTTCCTGCTTCGACAGCGGAGGCTAGGTTTGCAAGCGCATCGGCGTGCGTGTTGGTATCTCGGGAGATCTGCCTGACCTCGGCTTCCTGGAAGTGAGACAGCAGTTTTTTCGCGAGGGCTAAGTAGGCCGCCATCCTGTCGTCCCTGGCCTGGTAGTCTCCAGCGAGCTGGCTAGTTACCAGTTGTGAATCGCTGAAGATCACCAGGTGCTGGGCTCCGAGGATTCGGGCGCTGTTCAACCCTGTTATCATTGCTTCATACTCTGCATCATTGTTTGTTGCTTTGAAGTCCAAGGTGAAAGCCTGCTCTATGACCAGACCCTCTGGCGATTGGAGGACTATGCCGGCGCCGGCTCTCTTGGAGGTGGACGATCCGTCGATAAAGATTTTCCATGCCGAGGCGGGAGACTATTCGACCTCGGTCACTTCTGGCTCGTGCCTTATGCCCCCCAGTTCTGTGCCGAGCTGGGTCGAAGACGAGTTGGGCGAGACGAACTCAACGATGAAGTCTGCCAGAATCTGGGCTTTGATCGCAGTTCGGGGACGGTACTGTATATCATAATGCCCCAGCTCAACTGCCCACTTTGATATTCACCCTGAAAAGTCAGCCTTTTTGAATATAGAACGGAGTGGGTGCTCCGTGATCACCACAATGGAGTGGGATTGAAAATAATGGGAGAGCTTGCGGGAGGCACTGACGAGAGCCAACGCGAGCTTCTCCAATAGGAGGTATCTGGTCTCGGCATCAAGCAGGGTCTTGCTCGTATAATAAATTGGCTTTTGAACTCCCTCGTCCTCCCTGATAAGGACGGAGCTCACTGCGTGATCCGAGACCGCAAGATATAAATACAAAACCTCCCCCCGAGTTGGGGTGGAGAGCAAGGGTGGTGACGACAAATAGGCTTTGAGTGCGGCCAACACCTGGTCGCACTCGGGAGTCCACTGGAATTTTAAATTTTTCTTTAGAAACTGAAAGAAAGGCCTGCACTTATCTGATGACCGGCTAATGAAGGGATTGAGTGCTGCAGCCATTCCTGTGAGCTTCTGGACTTCTTTCGTGGTAGAGGGGCTCAGAATGCCCTGGATCGCGGTGATCTGGTCTGGATTGGCCTCTATCCCCCTCCGCGCACTTGGAAGCATTTAGCTTGAGCTTGAACGCGCGAAGGATGTCGAAGACTTGGCCGAGATCCGCCAGGTGGTCGCTGGAGTGCACTGACTTGACGACCATGTCGTCGATGTACACCTCTATCGTTCGGCCGAGCTGAGCCTGGAACATCTTTGTCACGAGGCGCTGATAGGTCGCCCCCGCGTTCTTTAGCCCGAAGGGCATCACCTTGTAGCAGTAAGTGCCGCGGGGGGTTATGAATGACGTTTTCTCCTCGTCAGGCTCGTGTAGTGGAATCTGGTGGTAGCCTCTGTAGGCGTCGAGGAAGCTCATTCGGTCGTGGCCAGCGGTGGCGTCGATCAGTTGGTCAATCTTTGGAAGGGGGAAACTGTCTTTAGGGCAGGCCCTGTTCAAGTCTGTGAAGTCCACGCACACCCTCCATTTACCAGTTTTCTTCTTAACCACCACCGTATTGGCCAGCCAGACTGGGTACTGGACTTCCCGGATGGCCCCTGCCTTCAGCAGTTTGTCGACCTCTTCGACGACCGCGTCTGTCTGCTGCAGCCCTGTCCTTCGGGCCCTCTGCACTACTGGTTTGTGGCTGGGGTCCACATTTAACTTATGGCACATGACCTCGGGGTCGACCCCAGGCATTTCGCTTGGGCTCCAAGCAAAGACATCGACGTTCTGCATCAGGAACCTTGAGAGCTCGGCTCTCTCCTCGTCTGGCAGCTGGGTGCCGATCAGGAAGAACCTATCTGAGTCTGCCGAGTTCAGCCTGACCTCGGCCAGGTCCTCGATGCTTTTCTTCTTGGGGTCTCGGCCGATCTCATCTAGGCCTTTCTCGAATTCGGCGAGGTTGACGCGCTCCGGCTCTTTCACTGCTGGGACCACGGCCAGTATGCACTGCCTAGCCTGCTGCTGATCTCCCTCCACCGTGACCACTTCCATTTTGCCCTCCTTGCTCTCGAGGACGAGCTTCAGCTTCTAATGGAGGGAAGAAGGGACCGCTTCCAACTTGTGGAGCCACGTTCTGCCCAAAATGACGTTGTAGGGAGAAGGGGCGTCCACGACCAGGAAGTCGGCCAACACGGAAGCTCCACCGACTCGGGTTTCCAAGGTGATCCTTCCCTTGGGATAGACTGGCGTGGCGGACAACCCTAGTAGGGGTGCACGGACCTCCATGAGGTCTGCTTCCGAGAGGTTCATTTTCTTGAAGCACTCGTAGTAGAGGACCTCGGAAGAGCTGCCGGAGTCGACGAGAATCCTCTTCACGGTAAAGTCCCTCAGCTTCATTGTGAGGAGCAGGGGGTCATTGTGGGGAAGCTGGATTCCCTCTAGATCTTTATCTGAGAACGAGATCGCGGGTCGGTCACGGCGAGCTCTTTTGGATGCCGGTCCGAGCTCGACTTTCAACACCTCCTTCCCATGCGACGCTCGCCTGGCCTCGGCGCGGGCCCGCGAGCCTCCACGAGACGAGGGAGAGGGAACTGAGGACGCCAGATGGATCACATTAATGATCTTTTCGGAATCTTCACTGTCTGGATCCCGAGCCGCGCTCTGGTGAACTTGGCCCTCGCTGCTGCCGGCATCCTCTGCCTTGACGAACTCTGGAATGTGGCCTTCGCCGGCTAGCTTCTCCAGGTACCACCTCAGGGACTTGCAGTCCTCGGTCTTGTGCCCGTTACCTTTGTGGTAGGAGCAGTAGAGCTTGCTTCGGCTGCCGGAGGTGGGCTCATTCCTCAAGGGCGGAGGCCACTTGAAGAACGGCTTGGTCTTTATCTTGTTCAGGATATGGTATATCGGCTCCTTGAAGACGACGTTGACGCTCTGGCCGGCGTTGGTGGGGGGTCTGGGCCTCCAGGTGCCCCCAGATCGGGACGACGTAGGCTTCGCCGAACTAGCGGCCCAGGCCTGCTTGGGCTCCTGCTTCTGAAAGGGCCTCCCGCCTCTCTGCCGAGGCTGGCTGCTCTTCTGCTCGGGCTCCGGTCTTTCGTCTTCTTCCCGGGCCTGGATTTCATCTTCCTCCCGGGCGACAAAGCGCTTTATCCGAGACATTAACGCCGGCATGGATTCTGGGGTGTCTCCGACCAAGTCCTTCCAGAGGTCGTGGCCGGGGATCAGGGCATGTTGGAAGGCGAAGATTGCTATTTCCTCCCTAGTGCCTTCGACCTGGCTGTAAACCACCCAGAATCGTCGGGCGAACTTGGCGAGGCTCTCGCCCTGCTTCATTCTCAGGGCGAGAAGGTCCCCTTCTGTTTTGGGGACGGCGCTGTAAGCTTGGAACTTCTTTAGGAAGGAGAGCTGGAGCTCCTTCCAACTTGAAATCGACTTCTCTGGGAGGGCGCAGAACCACTTCAGAGGGAGGTCACCCAAACTGGAGGAGAAGATCTTGCAGTTGAGGTGGCCCTCGTTCCCCCAGATGGACATCTTCTGGGAGAAGTGACGGAGGTGAACGGATGGATCGGACAGTCCGTCGTAGGGGATGAACCGCGGGACAGAGAACTTTTTGGGCAAGGGGGTGCGCTCGATGTCCCTCGTGAAGGGCGAGGCCCCTAGATCGGTGTGGCCACAGATCTGTTTCTGGTCCCGCACGTCCAGGTTGTGCTGAAGAGCCAACCTGACGCGTTTGTCAAATCGCTCCTGCTCGTCGTCCTTCTCCGGAGTCTGCTCTCTTGGCTTTCGCTTGGAGTGGTTCCGGCTGCGATGGCTATGGGCTCGGCCATCGCGGCTATGATGACTTCGGCTGTTGCTTGAGCCTTCATCATGGATCTGGCTTCGCTTGTGGTCCAGATGGTCTCTCAGATCCTCACGAGGGGGCTGGGCTGCCCTGCTCGGGGCGTCCCTCCTCTTTCCCTGAGGATCAGAGACCTGCCTCAACGAGGCAGTTTGCGCTGCTCTTAGTTGCTGCTGGAGCTCATGGATTAACCGCTCCTGCTTCTGGATGAGAGCATTTTGAGCTACAGCATCTCCTCCAGCGGCAGGAGGTTGAACGCGACGCGTCTCTTCCACGGCGACGGCTTTATCTTTGCGAGGACGCTCATGCCGACGCTCGTCGCGTCGGGGTGGCGTGACTTCGTCTGCTGAAAGCGAAGCCTCGAGTCCCTCTTGGAGGGGGACCTCGACGTAGAGCTGCGAGCCTAAGCGGCCCTCGCCTGTAGATGTGCACGCACCGTTCGGGACCGCCCCTGAAGAGGGACGTCCGTCGACGGTGCTGGCTGCTCGAGCGCTGCTCTAGAAGATTCTCCGCCCTTCCTAGCTTTCGGAGGCATGATTTTTGGGAGATTGAGGTTGAGAAGGTTGGGAAGGTTGGGATATTACTTTCCCACAGACGGCGCCAATTGTAGGTGCAGAAAATAATGACCCACAATAACTGGGGTGCCTTAGAGGACTTATCCAAGGTGGTGGTGATTAGGTACCGTCCGAAAGCCTGAAAGAGAAGAGCAAACAGTCAGAGGACCCTGGCCTGGGTGGCGCAAGGCTCTCCGAAGCCAAAGTCAGTGAGTGAACTGGAACAATGGAAGGAGAGGAAGAAGAGAGGCAGAGTAACGGCTCTGTGGGTTGAATTGTGCGTACCTTGTGGATGGTATGAGGCTCTATTTATAGAGGCTTGGGTCGTATCTTCGGATGATATCCTGGCGTGGGTCCCATGACTCGACTGGAAGTCATGATCAGCTCACAAAGTAATAAATGCGGTCCATTCCAGCCCACTTTGCATTTAATGCCAGTCGGATCAGCCCACATCGCATTAAATGTGCGTCTTGTTGGGCCAGATCGTGTTGGACGCCTTTGACGGTTGGAGTACCATCGGATCCGCCCTGGGGCCTTGCCCTGATGTGGCTTCAGCCGCTGGATGCCGCCTTGTCAGTGATCTGGCGAAGATTGTGAATGGCTGGATGTCGCATCTGTCTCACTAGCTCGCGCCCCTATTCCTCCACGTGCCTGATGACGTGGGGGATGAGGGGCGCGAGTGGAGGCTCTTTCCTGCTTCGGCTTTCGTCCCGGCTCGTTCGGCCGAGGTGGAGCTTTCTGCCGAGGTGGGCACATGGGGTAGCCGAGCTCGGCGCTAGCGGTCCGGACCTGCTTGACTTCGGCCGGAGCCCCTGTCCTGGCAGCCGGGGTGAATCTGGTGCCACGTGGGCGGCACGCGGATGGCACGTGAGAATGCTTAGTCTCATCTGATGGCTGTGATTAGCGTAATCCTGGAGTTGTGGAAATCTCCCCACACAGATGCTACTGTCAAATCTTAAATACGAGGCAACCATCTAATTGGATGACCTAAATGGAAGCCCCATGAATCTAGTAGAGATGTGATTTTACTTAAAATAGGAGTGATACTTACCTCTAAGATAAAATGTATGTTTTTCAAGAAATAAAATTTATTATTTTCTGATTAAAATTTTTAATATTTGTTATATGAATCCAACATTGAGTGATGATATACTACAATAAAAGTGAAATTACATCTCTAATCCATTAACCGGCTCCTAGGAAGGTAATTGGCAGCCCCGACCCTGAGCAAGGGCGGGAGGGGCGGCTGCCGAGGGCCCATTATTGAAAGGGGCCCTTCATTACATGTAATGAGTCATATGACCTAATAATTATTTCAGAAAATTTTAATGAGTCTAAATATTTGTTTTAAAGGAGCCCAACAAGGCAACAATACAAAGACAATTAAAATAGAAAGGACCCACTGCACTATGCCCAATTGGCAATTGCCCATTAATTTATTCAACTAAAAAGGGTCCACCGCACCAATTGACATCGTCCCAAAAGAGCCAATCAAAATAGCCCACAGCCTATGTTGCCCAATTGCCCATCACCTATTAATTCAATTTATTCAATTTTCTCTACCAAACCAAATCTTCTCTGGCAAAATTCTAAACCAAACGCCACTCAGCAGTCTGCAATATGCATGCCTCTCTCTCTCTCTCTCTCTCTCTCTCTCTCTCTCTCTCTCTCAAGTGTCAGACTCTCAGATAGTTCATAATCTCGTCCGAAGTCCAAACCAGATAAATTTGTTTTTTTATTTTTTTGGAAACGTTTATCTTCTTACTTCTTAGTTCTTATAAATTATAATCTAATAATCTTATTCAGTTATTCTATAAATCTATAATAGATTTGTTATTTTGTTACAATATGTAATTATGTATTTATCCGATGATCTGATTATCTGAAGATTGAAATTCTGAATCTTATGATTTTTTCATTGTTTTATACGAATAAAATTTGGAAAATAAATAACATAATAAGGTATCTTTAATTCTTTATATCTGCCTATCTGGTTAACTGGTTTGAGAGGGTTTATGGACCACTCGGCCACTGCTCAATCAAAATAGCCAAGCATAAATATAATAGTCTATATTTTGTAAATTTGTAAGCTATTAGCAATAATTTTGATGTTTGACATTAATATTAATAAATAATTCAGAACTTCTAGTCACATTTTGCTTGACTTATATGAGAAATTTATTTATTTATGTATTAAATGTATTTATTATATGATATTATTTGATTTTTAATTAAGTTACTGTTTTTGGGCTAAATGTATGAAAACATGTTATATATATGTGTGTATATATTAAAAAACTATGAAAATGAATAAAGGGCCCATTTTAGTGACTCGCCCCGGGCCTTTGAAAAGTCAGGACCGGCCCTGGTAATTGGCAAGGGTGAAGTGAGAAGATTTTTTCTTCGGAGAGCCACTGTGCTAAAATAGAAGAAAAAACTTTTTAGGGAATATACTCAACACATGGTGCTGATTAAGAGTACACTACAGGTACATTTAGTAATCAAAGAGGAATCCTCTATCCAAAAGATTCCTTCATTCCTCTAGATCAATGCTATCCTCTTTGAGGATTTTTAAGGGGAGAAATCACTGCATTCTAGATTTGGAAAACACGTAGGAGGAGTCACTTTTGTGGCTTTAGGTGCTTCCTTGCCTCCATGGATTTGCAAAACTTGATGGGAGGAGGTGGAGATGGAGGAATCAATGGAAGAGAGGATTTTTCATGGGTTTGGAGGATTTGAAAAATCCTCTCTTAGTTTTCCTCTGTTCACCTAAACCTGGATTTTCCTCGAAATCGTAGAAAATCAAAGAGGATTCCTCTCCAAGGACATTACCCAAACATACCCTACATATTATTGGGTATGCCAAGGAGTACATTTCTCTGGGATAGATAGATACAAGGTAGGAATATTTTATATAGGGATTTGATATTTTGATTTTTGATTGCACGACTACCCGTAGACCTGACATTTGCCCTAAAATAATAGATGTTTAAATATTTTCCATAGAGCTGTTCGTACAACAATGGTGCGATATCATGTGGCCTAAGATATCACAAAATAATTGAAGTTTAAATATTTTCCACAAGTTGTTCATACAATAATGGTGCGATATCACACGGCGTATACATAGGGCGATGTGTGCGATATCTCACGATCCTAGAAGATCGTAGAGTGCGACATGTGGGATATCGCACGACCTTACTACATCACACGAATAGCTTTGTGGGAAATACTTAAACTTTGATAATTTATCGGTGAATATTAAATCTAAGGATAGCAATACGATGAAATTATAAGAATTCAAACTGTCCACGTTATCCTTGAAACAAGATTAGGTCAAGTGATCCGTTGAGCCTAAAAAAGGAATCCATAGGGGTAAAAGGCAGATTGCTTTCATTAGCATTGTAAGATTTCAGTCAAAACATGGACAACATCATACTTAGCCCATGTTTGATACCTCTATTTTCAACCTCTATTTGTCTAAATGTCTAAAGCGGACAGAGGTTATGAAAATAAAAGCGTTTGGCACAACATTCTAGCCTCTATCCGTTTTAGACATTTAGAAGCAAATCCTCTAAAATCCAAATGCTCAAAAAGTGGGCAGCTGAAAAATAGAGATTTGGCCTTTTCTTTGTATGACTCTTTTTTTTTATGGCTTTACTTTTACTGGGTGTGTCAAAAAAAAAAAAGTAGAGATACCGAACATGGCCTTAATTGGACGGGATTGTGATAATTGATATGAGAGCGGATTACGACTCTATTTTTAGTGGGGACAATGAGACCCTAATCTACTTAGGTAGTCCTATGAGGGAATGTCAGGCTCATTGAACCAAGAAAGAAGAACCCGACGAGGCTAGAGTGCCTAGTTTGCACCGTACTACTTTCTCCACATCCCAAATAAAAAATAGGGATAAATACAGATTACCTACCTG
The DNA here is from genome assembly GCA_012931725.1 of Litsea cubeba. NCBI lineage: Eukaryota > Viridiplantae > Streptophyta > Magnoliopsida > Laurales > Lauraceae > Litsea > Litsea cubeba. The sequence continues at coordinate 33,211,028 of CM022951.1, forward strand.
TACTTTGGTCATGTTTCAGACTACCCCCCTGTAGTTTCGTATTTTTTACTAAACCTACCTGTATTTTAAATCACAATGCAATTATAGACGTCCGTGACGGAAAAGATGGAATGACGAAATTACCCCTCTGTATATAACTCGTGTCTTGCACTTTTTCATCATTTTCGCCCTTTTTGGATTGTGATCGTGGTTAGGATTCTGGCGGTTTTGGGAGAAAGAAACCCAGCGTTTAGGGTTCTTCAAGACCCTATCGATCCAGTGCTCATCTCCAGAACCGTTTAGGGTTATTCTTGAGGACTCGAGCCCTCGAGCAATGTCGAGGGCGATCCAGAGCCGCTGGGTCCAGATCGCGAGCTCCGGGCACTTCCGGTCGATGAGCGCGTCCTGCAGGCTACAGTTCGGCATCAGCTCGTATACGAGGAGGAGGCGGCAGCGGTGGCGGTTGGAGCAGAAGCCTAGGAGGGAGACGATGTGATCTGGGACGTTGATCTTCGGGGCGAGAGACAGCTCGTTCTGGAACGAAAAGGAGCACGGAGACAGCAACCGCTGAAGTGAAGAACAACAGGGCATTTCTCTCCTCTCTGGCGATTTTCTTTTTCTTCCTTTGGCTTCTATACTCGTCATGGTTCAATGGATAGCGGCAAGAAGAAATCTCCACAAAAGGCACTTGATCCAAGATCTGATTTTATTGGTTTTTACGGAGGAGATGCTGGGTTTGGGCAATTGTAGGGGTTTTTCTAGAATTGGAGGTTTAGAAAGAATCTCTGTTTTGGCTTGTGGGGTTTTGAATGGAAAAGAGGAAAGGACGCAATCTATGATCGATTCCGGTGGGGTTTCTCTAGCTAGAGATGATGCAGAAAGAATTACCCATTTGGATCCCAGGGTTGGAGAATTTAAGTCCGGAAAAATTCGGACTTTGAATTATCATGGGCTTTTCTCTTTAATTGGAGATGCAGGAAGGCTCTCTGTTATGGATTCCAGGGGTTTTGATAGGGTTTTATGCAGAAATACAAGCAAGGGGCAGCTTTTGATTTCTAGGGCTTTTTTTAGGGCTTCATGTGGAGATGTTGCAGTAACAGATGCAGTTGGTTGTTGTGATGAAATCAATGATCAGGAAAGGTTCAAGTCAGGTGATTTGCAGTGCTCCGCAGATCGGTAGATGGAAAAGAAGCGGAGCCGAAGGAGATCTGTAGCAAATCAATTGAGATTGAAGAGTGTTCATCGTCTCAGAGGTTTGAGGGCGTAATCGAAGCTACGAAGAAGACAAATCTGCTGAAGAACTCGAAGAATGATGGGGAATCAAACGACATTGCTTCGAATCAGGATGAGGAGAAGCTGGAGATTACGGATCTGAAGATTGATGATGCTGAGAAAGAAGAAATGCGGCAAAATCGAACTGAAGAAGAAGAGGGCAAACAAGTCTTTTTGGATGAGTAATTTGCTGCCCGTATATACCAAACACCATTTATACGACGTACGCTGTTAATACTAACAGAATCCGTGAGTTTTGCATGTTAATTAAAACCACTTGTAGGTTTAGTATAAAAAACCAAAATGCAAGAGGGTAGTATGAAATATAATCAAAGTACAAATAGGTATTCTGCATTTATCCCTAGAAAATATTCACGTCTCAATAACTTATCATGATCCGGCAGGAGGAGGAGCGGACAACAAAAAAATCTACTTGGACGGAATCTAGGACCTGGACTTGGACCGGTCGTAAGATTCCGTCCAGGTAGCAGGGCTCAGCCGACATTATCACATACAGCCATACAGGGCCTATTCAAGGGTTTTTCGTGGACTGAGTTGAACGACTAATATTCGGATTCCAGTTTCTTTTTCCTCTCCCGTGTTGGTGTTCGGTTTCTCTCTTTCCTGTTCGTGGGATTCTGAACAAGAGGTAAGCTGCTTCTTTCTTCTCGCCCGATACGCGCTGGTTTCTTCTACGAACGTATCGGTTTCTTTATTATATCAGTCCGAAACTTCATATTTTGCCTTGTTAAAGGAGAAGATTTGTAGTTTTCCTTTTATTTTCTGAATGTTTCTAAAAAAAAAAATCTTTTTAAGGAAAAGAGCATCAGTCCAATGACTCCAACACTGAATTACGAGGTGGGTTTCGTTTCAGATGTTGGAATTTGTCAATGGAGAATGCTAAAGATTGTCTAATGACATGGGTGTGTTTTTATTTTTTATTTTTTTCATAATTTGTAAGAGCGTGTTTGGATGCATGTAATCTTTGGTGTCATGAAATTCGAGGAGAGATTTTGGGTTTCCTGGATTCCTCTCCAAGAATACCATCTTGGGTTGGGGATTGCAGAAAGCTCGAGGGAAAATCCATGTTCTGGGGTTGGGGTTTTTTGGGGGTGGGGTAATGGTGGTTTCAGTAGGGTGAGATAGAATTCCGCAAAAAGAAATTTATGGGTACTTCTCAAAACGTCCAAAATAGGGGAATTGCGACTGATGGGATTTACACTTGGGCTCCATGGAATTGCTACTTCCTTTTGTGAGGATTTTGCAGAATCCTTTTTAAAATTCTATGCTTCAATTAAAAGTAGGAATACCATGGATTTGACTGCAGGATACTTTGCGTCCAAACATGCCTTAAATTAGATGTTTAACTGTTAGTCGTGATGGTGTAAATCTTGGAATTGTTGGTTTTCTTGTTACTGGTGTTGTTATCTAATCTGTTACGTGTTTTGTTGTTTAGCAGTGCGAATATCGGTGTTTGGATTAATCGACAGTGTGAATGGGTGTTGTGGTAAGATCATTCATTTTCTGCGTTGGATTTTAAGTTCTTGCAAGTCCTATGGTTTCTATATAGTTTTGTTGATTCCTTACCTATAAGATATGTGTGCTTTTCTTGTGTAGTGGCCCTCATTTTCTAAAAAAAAAAAAGAAGAAGAAGAAGAAGAAATTATGTAAAGAACTTGTTTTTGTCCCAATTTTTGTTCAACTTGTTTTCTGTCTATAGATAAAACCTGGTCGTACTGATGGTTTTGGTTGACTTTATAATATGATAGCCAAAGAAACCAAGATTTATATCGTTCACCGGGAAAGGGCACAAACAAATGGGATTCATTTATGTGTACTGACCTTTCCAACTTTTAAATGGTATCTGAAATTTGAATCTTCCACAACTTCCTCGGCAGGAAGCTTTATGCTGATTTTTAAAGTTGGACATTTTAAAATATGAAAAGTGGAGAGTTATGAGCCCTCTGGCCCTAGTCAATACAAGAGAGCTTTTAAAGTTAGCTATCTACAAATAATTTGGTAAATTTGGGTTGTTTGATCCAACGTCATGAAATGAATGGCTACAAAACATCAAATGATCTATTTTTTTTGGATACGGCCAATTGTCAAAGACCTTTTGTCCTATTTATGAAGCAACAAGCCAACCTGACCCGACCAATTGCAACCCCACGTGTTACATGGAAATTGGTCAGGCTTACCAGCCCATGGATGGGTCTTGGTTACTTTCCTTTTACTTCTTTTGAGAAAATACTTTCTATTTAGGTAGATTGTTAGTTTTCTCTTTTATTAAGTGGACCAGATTATAACATCGTTACGATGTTTATTGGTTGATGTATGGCCTGGATTCACTCTAGGGCTTCATTAGATTGCAAATCACTACAACGGGTAAATAGTATAGTGACATCTTGATATTTCTGTTGTTGGTTTTTCTCTTTATAGAGTCAGAAATGGTATCTGTGGATGTGTTTATGCTTGTTCTTTTTGGTGTTATTTGATTTTGCGGTTTTGGTGGATTTGGAGCATTGAGCTGCTGTCCACACTTGGAGCAGCCACTTCTTTGGTTATAGACCAATCCAATCAGGTTGACCTACATTAGTTTGGTATCAAAGCCACTGCTTCTGCTAGTATGCACCAAGCAACCTAGAAATAAGTTACTAGTATGCACACAATTAAAACTCGCAAGTGCACAAGATCACTATGTAATATAATGAATTGTAAGTACGAGGTCGATCCCACGAAGACTCGTGATAAAACAATGTCAAAAGCAACTAAAATTCCGAATATTAAATAAATGAAAAAGATGATTGAATGCTGATTGACTAAATTAAACTACTAAAAACAGTAAATTAATTTATTTAAAATAACCAAAAGCTAAATGGAAAGTAACTTAACAATAATACTACTAGGTTTGAAAACAATAAAAATAAATGAACTAGGGTTTCATCTACTCCCCTAACCTATCCTATGCATGTCCCTTATTATCCTTTAATAAAAAATCAGAATTTATTAGTGACATTTATCAACTTAGACCATGGCATATGTATCTAGATTACTATTCCCCTAAACCTAATTCATGAGTGGCATACTACATGAATTGTTCATTATGATGCAAAAACTAAGCATGGCATATGTCCTAGTCAAAACAAACATAATGCATAAAAACAATGGGAATGATAAATGCATGAGTCTAAACATGGCATATACTTAGATTATTCATGGTTCTAAACCCTAGATGCTTAACATCAAGATCAATCAAAATTAAGTTAGTAACTCTTAAATTCAATTGAACATAGCATGGTTGGCATGGCATATACACAACTCATCAATTAAAAACATGGTTTAGAATCTCAACTAATAAAACTGAATTTTTAATTAAAAGATGCCAAAAGAGACTACATAGAACTAGGCTAGGGTTTCAATTACACCCTAGCCCTAAAAAGTTAGCTACTCATGTTTGTAATGGAAAATAACATAGAAAAGAAAGTCATAAGAATAAAAACTAGAAGATGATGGTGAAGTAGTGGGCGGCCAGTAGCTTGATTGCTTTTTCCTCGCTCCAAAAAGCTCCTCAAATTGTGTTGGACGGCTGCTAGGGTTTGGTGTGATGATGGTAATGGACGTCCACCCCTTGGCTCCTCTTATATAAGATTGCAACAGCCCTCTTTAGTGGATAGTTTCCTTGTAGGTTTAGATCTCCAACTTGCTTTACAATTAAGCTTCCTAATTAGAATGAAATAGGAGTCTTCTTTCTTGATTAGCAAGACTTTCTAAATCTGATCCCACTTGTAACTTCTAGAAAATTCCTCACATGGTCCCACTAATCTGAAAATTAATTAAAAGAGATTAAATCTGAAGTTTGTAACACAAAAGTGGGCCCATATGATGCGTGCAACATTGATTGTACGACCCCCTTCTTAGACTTCTAACTTAGCTTGGATTCTTGCTTTAAACTTTCGTTATTTTTCTCCTGTATTTTTGCTTTCCACTTTGACTTGAATAAGACTTTCCAATTCTGAAATTCAGCTTTTGCACTGAATGTGGGCCCCGTTTGGGCGTGTAAGCCTTGGTTGGGTTTCTTCTTTTTTCTTCTTTCTTCCACTTTCCTTCTTTGATTATATGCTTTCGTTCTCCAGTTGTTTCCTACAAATTTGAATTGTAAGTTGTCCTCACGCCCATCATTCTCTTCATGAATTCTTCTCTTTTTGCTTCTTTTGACCTTTGCATAAAATTAACAAAAACTATGTAAAATCAAATAAAACAACTATGAACTATCACAAGATCAATCAAATATTAGGGCTCTAATTGCAAACAAGTAAGCACTTATCAAATTCCCCCTAACTTACCTTTTGCTAGTCCTCGAGCAAAACAATAAACTAAAGAAGTAAGAAATTTGAAACACTAAAATATGAATCCTATCCTTCCACCATTAGTCTCAGAGATAAAAAAATAAATAATAATAATAATACATTAGCTCACATCCACATGCTCAAAGGGTCGTGTGTAAAACCATACCAACATAACTTTCAGTTTAGGCTTTCACACAACCAAACAATCATTTGCAAATCAGTTTAACTTCAATCCTCACCATGGATACACTCACAATAAAAGCACTCTATAAGTGGCTAAGAGTGAACACACAATGATCTCATGAAAGATACCACGCTTGAAATGAATTCATACACTATAGACTCCCATTCGATCTCATGTCCACACTGGGACTACACTTCACCTAGAATCAATTAGGACTTTACACATAGGTTATCATGGGGTTAGGGTGAAGGGTTAAGAATGAGAGGAAATGGATAACAAGATTTAAGGAATTTGCATAGAATTACACTTTTGGTTCCTTATACACTTCTGATTTTGGCAGCTAAGGCTTGCATTTTGAATTTCCACCTTGTTGAGTCACACGTGTACCCTCCTTTATTCTTTTTTTATTCTTTTTCTTTTTTTTCAAAATAAAACTGAAACTATGGAAAATGCAAGGTAACGGCAACCTTTCTTTTATTTTCTTTTTCCCAAGCCTTGCACTCATTTTGTAGTGAACCTCGAATTCATCTTTATACTTAGATAAGGTAAGGCTTTACATACGGTAAGGTAATTCCCCCAAACTTAGGGGTTGGTAAGGGTAAAAAGAAATGGCTTCATTAAGGCTCAACATGGGTAACTAGTGATAAACATCAAAGGACAAACTAGTCAAACATGGCCTAAAATCATATCCTATGGTTCGTGTAGTCGAAATATGCCTCAATCGGATAATAATGAGAGTTTTAGCATGTTATTCTATATAAAATTTAGAACATATGATCAAAGAATGATAATGAAATCAACTGCATCATATAAATCAAGAAATGAAAGATCATATCACTCAGCATATTACCCTCTCAAGATTAAGCATTTAGGCTCTAATCTCTCTAGGTTATACAAGTTTCCACCAAAAGCATCTAATCATTCAATTATGCAAGAGCTTTCAACCTCAAACTATATCAGCTTTGAAATCCACACAGTGATAGCTCAACACGCTTAAACGAGATTTACAGCAATTGAATAATGTAAAGAACCAACATAATTAAGTTCAATGAACCATGTAGGACAAATCATCATTTCTCATCATTGCGGTAGGAAGGAACTATGACTCAAAGAAAAACAAATATTTTTGTGATTTTTGGATTTTTTTAATTTTTATAAAACTCTTTTTAATGACTCTATCCTAACTAAGATTCTTCCCCTAAACTAAAATTAAACATTGTCCCCAATCTTGTAAAATAAAGTAAGAAGGAAACACTAAAAACATAATAGAAAAGTATATAGAAACACAAGGAAAAGGGTAAAAGAACTCAGCTGCATATGGAGTACATTGATAGCTCTGAATCGCAATCCTCAACTTTTCCTTTCAAAGATCTGGGCTACCTCCCAGTAGTGCTTACTTTAGAGTCTCAGCCGGACTGGGCGTCTCTATCACGTTGGAGGGGAATCTGTGAATCCACATCCTTGTCAAAAATCTGCTCCCAATAGGGCTTGAGCCTATGTCCATTGACTTTGAACTTGTTACCATTCTTTGGATTAATAGATCTCAATAGCCTCATGCTCAAAAACCTGAGTGACCTTGAAGGGGCCACACCATTTGGACTTCAGCTTCCCTGTAAATAATTTGAGTCTTGAATCGAAGAGTAATACCTTTTGTCCCACCGCAAACGTCTTCCTTAATAGCTTCTTATCACGGAACACCTTAGTCCTTTCTTTATACAGCTTGGCATTCTCATTTGCTTCATATCGTAGCTCCTCAAGCTCCTTCAGCTATAACTTCCTCTTCTCACCGGCCTCCTTCACATCAAAATTAAATTTCTTGATCGCCTAGAATGCCCTGTGTTCCAATTCCACCGGCAAATGACATGCTTTCCCATAGACCAAACGATATGGAGACATGCCTATAGGAGTCTTGTAGGTTGTCCTATATGCCCAAAGTGCATCATTTAGCCTTAAATACCAATCTTTCCTGTTGGGCTGCACTGTCTTCTCTAATATCTGCTTGATCTCTTTATTATTCACTTCAACCTGGCCACTAGTCTGAGGGTGGTACAGAGTAGCTATCTTGTGAGTTATCCCATATTTCTTCATTAATGCTTCAAAGGACCTCTTTTTGAAGTGACTGCCACCATCACTAATGATTGCTCTGGGTGTCCCAAATCTGGCAAATATCATGTTCTTCAGAAATTCTAAAACCACCTTGTGGTCATTTGTCTTACGTGGGATAGCCTCCACCCATTTGGACACAGTCTACTCCGACCAAAATATAGAGGTATCCATAGGATGATGGAAATGGTCCTATAAAATCAATCCCCCACACGTCAAAGAGCTCCACCTCTTGTATGCCCTTAAGTGGCATCCGATTCCTAGAGGAAATGTTCCCCATTCACTGGCACCTATCACAACTCAAACAAAAGGCATGTGCATCTTTAAATATAGAGGGATAAAAGAAACCAGATTGAAGTATCTTAGCAGCTGTCTTCTTCCCTCCAAAGTGTCCTCCACACGCTTTGCTGTGACAATGTGCTAAAATGCTCTGAACTTCTTCTTCCGGTACACATCTTCTAATTATCTGATCTGAGCAGTACTTGAACAAATATGGATCATCCCAGTAATAGAAACGTGCCATGTGCACCATCCTCTTCTTGTCTTGATTAGTAAAATGCAATGGGAACTCACCACAAACCTTGTAATTCACCAAGTCGGCAAACCATGGAAGCTTGATAATCTGAAATAGCTGCTCATCTGGAAAATATTCATTTAGCAGGATTTCGTCCCCCTTGCTTACTTCCTCATTCAGCAACCTAGATAAGTGGTCTTCCACTACATTCTCATTGCCCTTCTTATCTTTGATCTCAAGGTTAAATTCTTGGAGTAACAACACCCATCTGATTAGCCTTGGCTTTGCGTCCTTCTTGCTCAGTAGATACTTCAATACTGCATGTTCTGTGTAGATTATTACCTTAGACCCAACAAGGTATGATCTGAATTTTTGAGTGCAAAAATTACAGCAAGAAGTTCCTTCTCAGTAATAGAGTAGTTTAGCTGTGCATCATTTAGAGTCCTGGATGCATAGTAACTCACATGTAGAAGCTTCTCTACTCTTTGTCCAAGCACAGCCCCTAGGCATAGTCACTGGCATCACACATGAGCTCAAATGGCAAACTCCAATCAGGTGTCATGATAATGGTTGCTGATGTCAAAAGCTTTTTCAGCAGCTCAAATGCTCGCAAGCAATCCTCATAAAAAACGAACTCCACCTCTTTCTGTAACAATGAACATAGTGGGCGTGCAATTTTGGAGAAGTCCTTAATGAATCCGCGATAGAATCCCGCATGCCCAAGGAAACTTCGTACTCCCTTTACTGATGTAGGTGGGGGAAGTTTGCTTATCAAGTCTATCTTAGCCTTATCTACCTGTATCCCCTTGCCTGTCACCACATGTCCGAGTACAATGCCATGTTTCACCATGAAGTGCCAGTTATCCCAATTCAACACCAAATTTCACTCCTCACATCTCTTTAGCACAAACTCCAGGTGATACAAACAGTCATCAAATGAGGATCCAAAGACAGAGAAGTCGTCCATGAATACCTCAATAAAGTGCTCCACCATATTGGAGAATATACTCATCATGCATCTCTGGAAAGTTGCTGGTGCATTGCATAGTCTGAAAGGCATCCTCCTGTAGGCAAATGTCCCAAATGGATAGGTGAAAGTGGTATTCTCTTGGTCCTCTAGAGCAATAGGAATTTGATTGTTCCCACTGTACCCATCTAGAAAACAATAATGTGAATTTCCAACTAGCCTCTCTAACATCTGGTCAATGAATGGTAGTGGGAAGTGATCGTTTCTGGTGGTTGTGTTAAGCTTCCGGTAGTCTATACATACCCTCCATCCAGTGGTAACTCTAGTAAGAATCAGGTCATCTTGTTCGTTCTTTACCACTGTCACACCACTCTTCTTGGGAACAACTTGCACTGGGTTGACCCACTTGTTATCTGGGATTGGGTAGATGATCCCAACGTCTAATAGCTTAAGAATTTCTGCTTTGACAACCTCTTTCATATGAGGGTTGAGTCTCCTCTGTGCTTCCCTTATAGGTTTTCTATCCTCTAACAAGATTCGGTGCATAAACATGGTTGGGCTTCTACCTTTGATATCTGCTATGTTCCACTCCAATGCTGTCTTGTGAGCTTTTAACACTTTTAACAACTTGCTTTCCTCCTCAGAACTCAAATCACTGGCTATGATGCATGGCAAAGTCTCATGTTCTCCCAAATAGGCATACTTGAGATGTTCAGGTAATTGCTTCAATTCTAACTCTGGTGCTTTTATAATAGAAGGAACAGGTTGCTTCGTGGAAGACCCAAGAATTTCATAAGAGTTAGAATATTTGCTTCGAATGGAAGGAAGTACTTCTAGTTGATTTACAATCTCCATAAGTGTTGCCTCAACTTCATCACTATCTTGCACGAGTTTAGATTTGATGAGGCCTTGCTAAATGCATGTGTCTAACTCCTCCTTGCACCCATGTGCTCTTGGAAACACCTCTCTTATAGCCTGCTTAATCACCTCGATCTGAAAGCAATCTTCATCTCTTGGCATTTTCATAGCTTCAAACACTTTGAACTCAATCTTCTGCCCATTGACCTTCATTTCGATTGTGCCTTTCTGTACATCTATCTTGGAACTCGCAGTGATCATGAAAGGTCGGCCAAGTATAATAGAAAGGTGGTGTGGCATTGATACACTCTCCATGTCTAGTACCACAAAGTCAGCAGGTAATATGAATTCTCCTACCTTCACCAAAATGTCCTCTAAAATGCCCCTTGGGTGTTTCACACTCCTGTCCGCCAATTGTAATGTAATTGAAGTTGGTTTGAGCTCTCGCAAACCCAAATACTCATAAACTGAGAATGGCAGCAAATTGATACTAGAACCCAAGTCCAGTAGGGCTCTTTCAAATGTATGATCTCCTATCTTACCGTCGTCTCTTTCTTGGACCAGCCTGTTCGTTTCTTGGCTTGGACGAGCCAGGGGTGATTCGACCAGCAAGCAGCCGTGCGTGTTCCTAAAGCCTAAAAGCAAGCAAGCCGTCAAGTTCATCATCGTCAGTTAGCAAGCGATCGACGGGCAGGTATCAATCAAGAGCTCAGGCAGGCAGCAAGATCTCTCAGGCAAGGCAGGAAGGTCGAAGGCAGGCTAAGGAGATACCTGAAAGGGGGGTCGGGTAGGTATAGTAAAGCTCCCAGGGTCCTTTAGTTTTGGAGGAAGCTTTCTTGAAAGAACTGCACTGACTTCCTCGGTTAATTTAACCTCTTCATGATCTCTGAATCTCCTCTTATTTGTACATAACTCTTTGATAAACTTTGCATAAGAGGGTATCTGCTTGATAGCATCAATCAGCGGAATGTTAATCTCTACCTTAGTGTCTCGAAGATGTCCTGCATGAACCGACTTTTCTTCTCCTGTCTCAGCCTCTGAGGGTAAGGTGGAACTGGCTTATACACCCTCTCTGGCTCTTTAGAAATTGTGTCCTGAATAGGAGTGGCCGCAGTATCTGTGCTCTTCTTGTCACTTTTCTGGTTCACATCAGTCTCATTTTGCCTTGCACTGTCCTGTGGCTCAATGTCTACAAGTTTAGGATTTTCATTTGGCCCATTCACGCTGGTGTCTATGGCTGTACCATGCTGCCTCATTCTCCTGTAGACCTTCTCTGGCTCTTTGGCGATGGTAGTTATGGCCTTTAAATGCTCATGATTTTTAGGGTTTATTTTAGTCTGACTTGGGAACTTACCGTCCTCCCTCTTGCTCAAGGCATTAGCTATCTGACCCACTTGTGCTTCCAACTTTGCCAAACTCTGCTATGTTGCTGGAAATTAGCCTGAGATGACTGAAAAAACTGGGTCACCAAATTTTTGAACTCAGGTGGCTTTTGTGCACTGTAATTAGAAAAGTTGTTATTCTGGGGGTGTTGGTAGCTTATCTGCTGTCCTTGATATTGCTGCTGATTGCCTTGATTTCCTTGATTGTTCTGATTACCTCCCTAAGAAAAGTTTGGATGATTCCTCCATCCAGAATTGTAAGTATTGCCGAATTGTTTTGGTTAGGAAAAGTGTTACCAACATAATTGGTATGTTCCTGATTTGTAAAAGATGACATGGGGCAACATTCAGTAGTAACTCCCTAAGAAAAGTTTGGATGATTCCTCCATCCATAATTGTAAGTATTGCCGAATTGTTTTGGTTAGGAGAAGTGTTACCAACATAATTGGTATGTTCCTGATCTGTAAAAGATGACATGGGACAGCATTCAGTAGTATGGTTAGTGTGAGAACATATAGCACATACTTCTTTTGATGGTTGTCCAAGCATGCTATTGGAAGCAATTGCTTTGATGATCATGTCTATCTTTCTATCCATTGCCGTCATTTGTGCTGCTACATTTCCTTGAGACTGAACCTCATATACTCCTTGCTTCTTACCCATCTGTCTGGTCCTACAAGAAAATTGTTGTGAGTTTTCTCCAAGAGTTTCAAAAAGTTCATATGCTTCCTCACTATTTTTCTCCATCAGGGCTCCTCCACATGCAGAGTCAACTATTCCCTTGTTCAGCTCATTCAGTCCTTTATAGAAAGCTTGAACCTGATCATCTTCGGTGAGGTTGTGATGTGGACACTTCAATAATAAATCCTTAAAATGCTCCCACGCTTCCTAAAACTGATCTCCATCTTTCTACTGAAATGTTTGGATCTCTCTTCTTAATTGCCTTGTCTTCTAAGCAGGGAAAAATTTATTCAGAAACTTACTAGCTTGCTGCTGCCAAGAGGTGATAGAACCTGCATCCAAGGAGTTTAACCATATTTTAGCTTTATCCTTAAGAGAAAAATGAAATAGACGTAGCCTGATGCCCTTTGGGGTAACTCCTTGTATTTGTTGTGTCGCGCACAGCTCGAAAAAATCCTTAATATGAAGATAAGTATCCTCATTAGGTAACCCATGATAGTGTGGCACCATATTCTGCAGTTGTGCAGGGAGGGTGAAATTGCCAGCTGTATTAGGTGGATAAAGAATGGTGGATGGCTGTTCGGTGTGCAAGGGAATGTAAGACTCTTTTCATTGGTCTCTTTTGATTGTTCACTACCACTTCTTCTTCTCCGTCAGCTATCTTTCTTTCAGGACCTTGATTTCCGTTAACACTTATTTCTTCAAGTTCTGAGTCAGATGAGGGCCGTGTATTAGATCTTGCCCTCTCAGCTTGCCTTCGAATTCGTCTAAAGGTTCGTTCAATTTCTGGATCGTAGACAACGATAGCTAAGTCCTGAGATCGCCTACCTTGCATATACAAAATGTAAGACTGCAAGAAAACACCTACTACGCAAGTAATGCGCTAAAAGTAAGAAAAGGTAGAAAACTAAAAATAAAATAGCTGAACTATAAGAATACTATGATAAAACAGTAAATAGCAGCATTTTAAAACTTCAAGCAACTGAACTAAAGACTAAACTAGACTATGACACTACACTAAACTCAAGTTTTGACACTATTCTATGCAAACAAGTCCCCGGCAACGGCGCCAAAAACTTGGTATGCACCAGGCAACCTAGAAATAAGTTACTAGTATGCACACAATTAAAACTCGCAAGCGCACAAGATCACTATGTAATATAATGAATTGTAAGTACGAGGTCGATCCCACGAAGACTCGTGATAAAACAATGTCAAAAGCAACTAAAAATCAGAATATTAAATAAATGAAAAAGATGATTGAATGCTGATTGACTAAATTAAACTACTAAAAACAGTAAATTAATTTATTTAAAATAATCAAAAGCTAAATGGAAAGTAACTTAACAAGAATACTACTAGGTTTGAAAACAATAAAAATGAACGAACTAGGGTTTCATCTACTCCCCTAACCTATCCTATGCATGTCCCTTATTATCCTTTCATAAAAAATCAGAATTTATTAGTGACATTTATCAACCTAGACCATGGCATATGTATCTAGAAGATGATGGTGAAGTAGTGGGCGGCCAGCAGCTTGATTGCTTTTTCCTCGCTCCAAAAAGCTCCTCAAATTGTGTTGGACGACTGCTAGGGTTTGGTGTGATGATGGTAATGGACGTCCACCCCTTTGCTCCTCTTATATAAGATTGCAACAGCCCTCTTTAGTGAATAGTTTCCTTGTAGGTTTAGATCTCCAACTTGCTTTACAATTAAGCTTCCTAATTAGAATGAAATAGGAGTCTTCTTTCTTGATTAGCAAGACTTTTTAAATCTGATCCCACTTGTAACTTCTAGAAAATTCCTCACATGGTCCCACTAATCTGAAAATTAATTAAAAGAGATTAAATCTGAAGTTTGTAACACAAAAGTGGGCCCATATGATGCGTGCAACATTGATTGTAGGACCCCCTTCTTAGACTTCTAACTTGGCTTGGACTCTTGCTCTAAACTTTCCTTATTCTTCTCCTGTATTCTTGCTTTCCACTTTGACTTGAATTAGACTTTCCAATTCTGAATTTCAGCTTTTGCAATGAATGTGGGCCCCGTTTGGGCGTGTAAGCCTTGGTTGGGTTTCTTCTTTTTTCTTTTTTCTTCCACTTTCCTTCTTTGATTATCTGCTTTCGTTCTCCAATTCTTTCCTTCTAATTTGAATTATAAGTTGTCCAAAGAATTAGAAAGTAGTCTTTGAAATCTGAAACAACTTGGATGGGACCCACCATGGCCCTACTCGGTGATTCATGCCCATCATTCTCTTCATGAATTCTTCGCTTTTTGCTCCTTTTGACCTTTGCATAAAAATTAACAAAAATTATGTAAAATCAAATAAAACAACTATGAACTAGCACAAGATCAATAAAATATTAGGGCTCTAATTGCAAACAATTAACTACTTATCATCTGCCACTTCTAGATCCTTGTTAGGTTCTTTTATGTCCATGATGCTGTGTAGTTGGGGTAATGCCTAAGGACCGAAAGACTGATGCAATCGTTGATATGGTTGCAAGTGCCGGGGCACAATTAGGGTTCCGAAGAACAATCACTTGAAGAAGAAACAGTCTCCAACGGAAAAAATCCATACAGAGAATTTTATTAACTCAATTCTAATCTGAGAAATAAGCCTCTACAAAGCCATATAAATAGTAAAAGAAACTTAAACCCTAAGAAACAATCCTAATCAAACTAGGAAACAGGAAACACAATAAATTAGAAACTAATCCTAATTATATTCTTTGCTAAAAATAAAACTAATAACAATTAAAATTGAATTTCATGGGTCCCACATGTGGCCCACGAGTCTTGTTGCAATGACGTGGTATTGCTGCTGCATCATTCTCCCCGGGTTGGAAAAGAGTTCGACCTCGAACTCAGCTCTTCTTCTTGATGTTGCTTTTGTAGTTAGTGTGCACTTGAAGCGCTTCCTTGGTGATACGAGAACTTGACCCTTTCTTTGGTGGCGCCGGCTTCATAGGATGGAGTGTGACTTGCTTGTTACCATGCATGAATGTGTAGGTATTGTCGCGCATGCCACTGGTTCCATTCTTTTCATACATCCACGGGTGACCCAACAAGATATCACAACTATCCATGGGTACCACATTACACCAAACTGTATCTGTATAATCTGCACCAATGGAAAAGGTAACTGGACATGCATATCGAACTTGCACTCCATCACCTGTCATTAACCATCTAACAAAATAAAGACGATGATGCTTCTGAACTTTCAGCTGTAAGCGATCCACAAAAGCTCGGGATATAATATTCTGACAACTACCTCCATCAATGACTACCATGCATTCTTCACCATTAACTATTCCTTTTGAGCGGAAAAAATTTTCTCGCAGCCATTTCTTCGGAGTAGTCGATGTAGTTTCGCAGCCATTTCTTCCTAATTGGAGCAGAAGCGCTGGGAAGAATGATACAAAAGGCTGTGAATGCAGGAATGTTCGAAGGCTTCAGAGTGGCCAGAAATTCCCCAGTTATCAGCCACTTGCAGTATGCGGATGATACTCTCATATTCTGTGGAGCAGATGTAGCTCAGGTTAGAAATGTTAAAGCCACTATCCTATGCTTTGAAGTAGTGTCAGGGCTAAAAGTCAACTTTTTCAAGAGTGAGGTGATTGGGTTACGTACAGAGATGCCCCTTCTCCGTAAAGTTTCAGATATTATGGGCTGCAAGATTGGGGACCTTCCTATTTCGTACTTAGGAATGCCTCTGTGCTCGGGGCGGGTTACTAAATCTCTTTGGAACCCAGTTGTGGAAAGGGTAGAGAGGAAGTTGTCTACATGGAAAGCAAATTACTTATCTATAGGTGGAAGGGTTACCCTCATCAAATTTGTCCTCTCCAACTTGCCAGTTTATTACTTCTCCATCTTTAGATGCCCGGCCTCAATTATAAAGAGGCTTGAAAGATTGTAGAAAGAATTCTTATGGCATGGCACAAGCTCTCAGAAGAAGATCCACTTGGTAGGTTGGGAATCCATATGTAAACCGAAGGAAGAAGGACGCCTGGGAATTAGACCCCTTAAGAAGATGAATCAAGCCCTTTTAGGTGAATGGTTGTGGAGGATTGGAGACGGTTCACAAGGTCTTTGGAGACAGGTGCTGGAAAGGAAATACAACCTTCCAAGACATGGGTGGGATAGTGGAACTCATCTGCTATTTGGAAAGGAATCCTCTCGGTCAAAGGAATTTTCATGGAGAACTTCAGGTACCAAATTCGATCGGGGGAGAGGATCCTTTTTTGGAAAGATAGGTGGGGAGGTGAGGATCCTTTCTGTGCTCAATTTCCAGACTTATTTAGGTGTGCTCAAGACAAGGAAGCAACGGTCGGCTCTTATATGAGTACTACTGGAGGCCATAGAGTTTGGTATCCCACTTTTAGAAGGAATTTGAAGGATAACGAAGAATCCCAGTTCATTGATCTCCTTAATTCCCTGAACAGCTTCACCATTCAAGGCAGCAGAGAAAATGAGAGGGTGTGGATTGCCTCTAAGAATTGATCATTTTCAGTGTCTTCTTTCTTTCAGACAATCCTTAACAATCCCAGGGATAGGAGTGGAGTGTATGGTATTTGGAAGATGAAAGCTCATCCTAGGGTGCTTGTTTTTGGGTGGCTTGCTCTTAGGAAAAAGATCCCTACTATGGACCTTTTGAGGAAGAGAGGAATGTCGATAGTGAATGGATGCCCGATGTGTTTGAAGGACGAAGAATCAGTGGACCACCTCTTGCTAAACTGTAATTCAGCTCAGACTATATGGATGGCTATAATAGGAGGGTTTGGTTGCTGTTGGGCTCTTCCTCATTCTCTTCTATAGCTTTTCAGAGCTTGGAAGGCTCCATTTGGGGACCCGAAAGGCAAATTGATGTGGCGGTTGTCTTTCCTAATGGTGATCTGTACGATTTGGAAGGAAAGAAACTCATATGTTTTGAAGGAATTGCTGTTAGTGAAAGCAGACTGGTGGAGAAGTCGAAGTTTTTGGTAGCGTTTTGGGTGTCTATTCTCCCTTCATTTAAGGGATACTCTTTAGATCAAATTGTGTATCACTGGAAAGAGGTGTCCTTTTCTTTGTCTGGGCCATAGTTTGTCATGCTTTGTTTTCTTTTGCTTTCAGTACTTTTCTCTTGTACTGTTTGTTTGTTTGTTTTTTTTTTTTAATGAAAGTAACCATAAAAAAAAAAAGTTTCTAGGATGACCATGAGAGACTCAAGACCCTCCTCGGGCATAATATCCTCCACTTCCTCTATTTCATTCTCTTTAGGATCATCTGGAACATCTTTCACATCACTTTCATTCTCAATGAGGTGGATGCGTTTAGGACATTCCCTTGCACGATGCCCTTGTTGTTGACAATTAAAGCATGTGATCGTATTTTGACCTTCTGGCTTGGTGAAATCTTTCGCCCATGAATCACTCGGCTTAGAACCTGCAATTGAAGAATTCTTCTGCATAACCCATTTAGATGCATCAAGTTTTCTGTCTTGATGATGTGTAATCCCCTCAGCTTTGATAGAATGCTGCACAATCGCATCAACATTATCAAAATGCTTGAATGTGAGGATATCTTGTATGTCGAGTGTAAGCCCATTAAAGTATCTGTCAACTAATATATCATCATCTTCATTCAAACCACAACGGGCTTGCATGGTCACAAACTCCTCAGAATACTCAACAACTGTTTTAGATCCTTGTTTCAAAAATTGAAAACTTGAACGCGGATCTCTGGAGTAATTGACAGGAAGGAATTTTTGCTTCAACAAATTTTTCATCTCGATCCAGGTGTCAACAGGGTCAATTTGTTGGTATCTTCTCTTCTTTTGCAACTCGGCCCATCATATCGCAACATAATTGCGAAATCGAGTTGCCACTAGTGTAATCTTATGACCACCCATCATTGGCTTGTGTGCAAAAATATTTTCAACACACACTAACCAATCCATGAATTCATCTGGCTTCAATTTTTCATCATATTCGGGAATCACAAGTTTAATACTCAAATCTCGATCAACATTGACGGCATATGGATCTTATTGATTCTGATTATGTCTTCCATCATCTCGATGATTTTCCTCACGCCGATTAGTTTTCAAATTGGTTAATCGGGTTTCAATCCTTTCAAGAGTCTCTTGCATTTGAGCTTGCATTTAAATCATTGTGGTGGGTAGTTGATTCACATTTACCGATAATGCCGCAACGGTTCCCCTCAAATCATCATCATTATGGGAGGAAGACTCCATGACAACCTGCCTCTTGGGAGGCATCTTTGTTTAATGCAAATTTAAAAATTTTGGCTGACCGGATGTATAGATCTGCTCTTTACGATCACGCTGACGAAAACGGATCTGAAATTGGACGGTGGATAAGCCTGATATCATCAAAAGAAATCTCGACCGTTGATCTTGGTCAAGGGGCTGGATGGTTGATCCGACGCTGAGATGCAGTGATGATGTTAGCCTTAATGTTGATGGTAGCACTACGGTTGTCCTGGCTGTTTTATTGCAAATGGGCTTGAAAATCAGACCTGGCCCAAATTCAAGCCCAGGCACTTGACACACGTGGCACGTGTGGTTCTCTTGATCTTCGTGTCGAAGGAAACAAGAAAAGGATTCGAAACCCCTCTGGCTTGCAATAGAAATAAGAAAAAAAGGGCTTCAAAATCTCTCTGTTTGCGATATGCTCTAATGAAGAGAAGGAGACTGGAGTGCGATGGCGATGACTTGGATCTCGGTGCTGGCGTGCGACAACGACGGCGAGGACGACGCGACGATAGCGAGGGCGGCGCAACGACGAGGACGACTCGGTGCCCGGTACGCTTCTTCTTCTTCGTTCTGCTGCTCTATTTTTTTTTCTCTCTAGTTTGGGGTGACGAAGACTCTGGGTCTGGGAAAAGGAGGGGCGGGGACGGGGACGGTGACGACGACGATGGGGAGGTGGCTGGGTCGCTGGTTTTGCGGGGGTGCAAGGGGTGCTGGGACGATGGTTTCGGTTACGGTGGGTACTGGATGTGGCTACTGGCAGGGAATAGGGCTACTGTGTCTATCGGTTTGGGGTGATGGGTGAAGGTGGCAGATGGGTTCGATTTGGGTATTTGGTGATGGTATGGGGATGGAATGGGGTGGATGGATGGGTAGAGGCAATCAACGCCGACGATTGGAGATCGTTCAGCTTTGATACCAATTGATGCAATCGTTGATACGATCGTAAGTGCCGGAGCACAATTAGGGTTCCGAAGAACAATCACTCGAAGAAGAAACAGTCTCCAACGAAAAAAATCCACACAGGGAATTTTATTAACTCAATTCTAATATGAGAAATAAGCCTTTACAAAGCCATATAAATAGTAAAGAAACTTAAACCCTAAGAAACAATCCTAATCAAACTAGGAAACAGGAAACACAATAAATTAGAAACTAATCCTAATTATATTCTTTGCTAAAAATAAAACTAATAACAATTAAAATTGAATTTCATGGGTCCCACATGTGGCCCACGAGTCTTGTTGCAATGACGTGGTATTGCTGTTGCATCAAAGACAGAAAAGAATATGTCAAATTCATTGAAGAGCACTCATATGAAAGACATGTTCGAAGGCTACGACAACTTGTGCACAAGTTGAGAACTAAAGAAGGCGAGAAGGAGATTCATAAGCTTGCAAAGCTAGAGAAAAGAGAACTAATAACTAAGATCAAATATTAGATGCATTAAGGATGAAAAATGAAAGGATCCTGGTTAAAGAAAGGGAGGTTATAAATAAATGGAATACATAATATTAAAGACTTTTAGATTATGCAATATATGATGATTCTGAACAAAATTTAGAAGTGATCAAATTTTATCTAATAATGTCTGCCTGTGCTACAATGAAAATAGAGCAAAAGTTTTGGAATGTATATATGCCTATAAATGCTTGGATTGATATTGAGGTTGTTTGGTTGACTATGATTTTGATTAAAAGAAAATTTCCAATCAATCAATCATCATCATCATCAAAGCCTTGTCTTAATGGCGTTGGGGTTGGCAAAATGTCCAATGAATGACTTTTCAAAAGAAAGGAAAAATAAAGTCAAATGAATGGAGAAAGAATACAATGATTCCATTTTACTAGGAGAAAGGAGTTGTTTAAAAGTATGCCAAATTTAACCATAGTTATCAAAATCCTACGATTCGTATCCAAAATCCTAAGGAAAACAATTTGTATCTATGCAACAAATCCATTTATAGATGAATCTTAGGACTCGTGTGAATCTTACGATTTGATTCTTGTTTCATCGAATATTACGATTTAAGCAATTCGGATGAGCGAGAATATTAACAATCTTTTACCTTTTTTCTTTCTTTATTCTGTCTTTTTATTAGCGTTTTTACTTTTAGAATGTTATTTAGTAGGTTAACGAAACCTCTTAAGAGTTTTTGTTGCTTTGGAGAGGTTTAAGAGATGAATAAAAAACATGCATTTAATTAAAGCGTTCGACTATACGTATGGTGCTTGTCTATACCTTCTTTATTTTTTAAAAAAAAATAATTTTTTGGTTTTTTCCTTCATGAATACTTTATTAACTTTAAGAGAAATCTTGATGAGTAAGATTAATGGTTTGGATTTTATTTCTTTACTTTTATATTTTAAATTAATGATAGAAAAAAATAAATATATATTGATAGCTTAAGCTTATTTAGCTATTTACACATCATTTATTATATATGAATATGTCATGACTCATGATATTCTTGATATATTGTAGGATAGGCTTTTGTCATTGTCTTTGTACTATTATAAATGGGAAAATGGATGGTTTGAATAACTGCTTTTTTTTTTTTTACTTTTAATTTTTAATTATTCTTCATTTTTATTAGAAAAATAAAAAATCCTACGATTCGTGATACGATTCATGATTCGATTCAATTCATGGGTATAAGCGATTTGCGATAGGATTTCGATTTTCAAAATTATGAATAAACCTATACGCTATAGCTTTTCATGATTTTAAGAATAAGAAAAATGTTTAATGAATCATATGATGAACTGGGAAACCCAAATACTTTGAAAAAAGCAAAGCATCGTGTTGTATTTGTATTTGATACTTAACATTTTATGTGTAAAATCCATGTCCCTGCCATATCCATGGCGTGCCCATTATGTTTTCCATGTCATATATGGGCATCATAGACGATGATGGTTGCAAAATAATTATGAAGTATACTGGCCCCTTGAACATCTTTATACTTGTTTAAGTTAGATTGTGTGGTTTTTCCATGGTCATGGTTTAAAATCGCAGTATCAGTCAAACCCCAAAAACCGATATGGTATCGGTTTTAGTTGCAGTTTGCGGTTTTTGTGGCCGATGTAGTGTAAAAGTTTTTTTACTCGAAAAAAATTCGAAAAATATCCAAAAAAATCCATAATATTATAAAATGATGGTAATCAATTTTTTTCCATTAGTAACACAACTATAAATCAAATTATCTGTCCTCCTATGTCATGACATCTTGTATCCCTGTCTTATGTGAAAATATATAAATCTTATTTACAATTAAATATATTTACATAGATATACCAAAATAAGTTGGAATATCACAAATTGTATAAAATGCAACCATAATTATGACTTATGAGATATCAATTAGTGTGAAATTTAAGAAACTAAAGCTTGTTTGTACCGATCACTCAATCATCAAGTACGTTGTGAATTTCAAGAGCATCAAGACAACATATTACATTATGATAATAAGATAAATCACAAAGCAATTGGACATTTACGGTTTACCCGAAATGAGGGTAGAGACTTGAATGCGCAATTTAATTCTGAGTGGAATGTTGCGCAGGCTCGATATCGTCGTCGTCGTCGTCATCGTCATCGTCATCGTCATCATCATCATTTCTTCTGTATGGGTTTGAATAATATGATCCGAACTCCTGCATTGCACTCATGTACCTTGGTAGAGCTGTATATGATCTTCCCACACCAAATCCTCCAAAAATTGGTGTTTTAATGGTTTGAAAGTTGTTGGAAGTGAAATAAAAGAAGTAGAGCAGCTGAAATTATGTTTGGAAGGAGGTAAAATTGAGTAGAACAGGAGAAAAGAGGGGGAGAAGGGCGTTTTGTACACTTGATCGGTTCATACTTCATACCGATATTTTGAATTCTTGAATGAGAATAATTTCCGAAAAATTGGGGATAATTTAAGGACCCGGGACCGTGACCGAGTCACACCATTTTATCGTACCAGTGTACATCGATACTGGTTTGGATTGGCTGAGAATTTAAACCATGCCCATGGTCTGTTCATGAACTGCATGTTGAGTTTTTTTCTCATTTTCCCTAATCTTCTTGTTGTATGGTTGTGGTTTTACTGGATTGGAGCATCAAGTTGCTGCCTAAACTTTTGGGCTGACACTTCTTTTGATATGGATCAATCCATGCTGAAGCATTAAGTGGGTTAAGTCAAGGTTATTTGTTGTCTGTCTCTCCTGGTCATTGTAGCCAAATCTTTGAGGATGATGATTAATACCTGAACTAGAAAGGTTTTCTAAGCTGCTTCATGATAGAGAATCCATATATTAGGTACTCATTCGTAGTTTGCAGATGATAACATTTTTTTTTCTGACACCATGTGTATTACAGCTCTTTTATGACAGTTTGAGGCCGTTTCATGGTTGAAAATCAATCATGCCAAGTGTGAAATTCTAACTATAAGAATGAATAAATTAGACATTGGCAGAAAACCTTTTCAATGTCATATTGGGTGCTTTCTGTGACATGGTTGGGCCTGTCCCTTTGTATGGGTGAGGTCATCTTTATCTATTAGTATGCAATCATTGAATGAGTTGGAATAAAGGGTGTCAAGTTGGGTGGGCAAGTATATATAACTTGGTATCTAACGAAATCAACAATTATTAGGTCTTTAGATACTCTATGCATAGTAGGAAAAAAAAAACTTGAGAAAACTCAGATTTCTATGGAATGATTGGAATGATGAAAAGAAAACATCACTTGTTCAAATAGAATATGTTAGGAATCTGATTGAAGGAGGGTTGCGCATCTGTTTACTTTAAAATATCAGTACCGCCATATGAATATTGTGGGGCTCTACGATGATTTTATAATCTTACTCGTTAATATAATACTGTTAATGTTTGTCATTAATTAAGCTCTACTATGGTTTTATAACTTTTCTTGTTAAATATAAGATTGAAAATGTTTGCCATTTACCTTATAGCATATAATGCTTCTAGGGTGCAGATCTATTTTGATTGTCTTGCAGCTTTTAGTAGTCATCCATTTACCGTTCTATCAGGGTCCGTTTGTGTGACTGGAGGATTCTGCGATAGAAAGGAAAAAAAATTATTTTTCATGCGGCCCATTGTTTCAATGTTTGGTATGACACGTTTGCATTGTGGAAAAGGGGGAAAATGAACCAATTTTACTTTTGATAGGGAGAATTTCAAGTTTCTGTGGGAGGGCTAGGAACGAAGGTTTCGTCTGTCCCTAGGTAAACAGAAATCCTATTGATGCACAAATGAGTCCTTAGTTTTTGGGAATTTTATTTTGTCTGGTTCTCTTTAGGGTTGGCATTATGCAGTCAATGTTTGGATCTCAATGAGTGAAATTTAGAGTCTACTTTGAATGAGAGTAGCACTGGATCTACCTCGCATTGATGGGATAAAAGCTACAACTATCATATGATATTTGGTATGTTGCTTCTTTTCACTTTCAGTTTTTCACAATGTATTTGGCCGCTGTTGATTGTGACACTCTGGTGAAGGATTAATTGGAAAAAGTGAGCACCATCACTCTGTGGACTCCTGGCTTTTCTCTGCAGTTTAAACTGTGGGAAGAGATGGCCTTGTTTATGTTTTAACAGCAGCAGTCTTCTGTTTTTATTCCTTTATATGGGATGGCATCATATATGATGGCCGACGAGCAGTAGGATCTTTTCATTCAGGTCTCCCTTCTGTTTTATTATGTTTCATTGCCCTTGAAACAGTTGTTTCACCTGTTACTGAGAAATTCCCAGCTCCCTCTCGAGTTGCAGTATTTGTTGGATAGCAGGTATGAATAAGATTTTAACGTAGACTATTTAAGTTGTAGGCCAGACGTTATTCCTACTCTGTGTATGATGTGTCTGGGAGATGTTGAATGAAACCAGTGATTCAAACATTGGACTTGGCCTCGGACTTGGTCCCCTTAAGATCGCGTCCGTATTTGGGCCTGAAAAGTGCCCAAAAAATTCAAAAATTAAATTTAAAAAATTTGTAAGCATTTCAAAATATTATTTTATACTAAATCTTATCTTTACAATTATCAATCCATTAATCTCTTAATTATCATGAAATTTCAAAATTCTATAACTATTTATGAAATCACTCCTCCAAGTCTCATTTATTCCTTCCATCCCATTAATATCTCATAATTAAGGATTTTACACCATTTATGCAAATCACACTCCCCATCCATAATCCCTCGCTTTTATGGCAAGATTTCAAAATTCAAATGATTTATGCAATAGCTCTGATTTCCATTAATTTCTTCCATCCTATTAATCTCACTTAATTATGGATTTACACCATTTATGCAAATCACGCCTCCCCATCTCATTAATCTCTCTCAATTATGTCAAGATTTCAACATTCAAATTATATAAAGCAATCACTCCTCTCAATCTCATTAATTTCTTCTGTCCCATTAATATCTCTCAATTATGATTTTACACCATTGTGCAAATCACACCTTCTAATCCCATTAATCTCTCTCAAGCAAGAAGATGAAGAAAGAAGGGCTCAAAATGAGGTTTTAATGCCTTATATACTTGGTTAGTCGCGAGGGGCACAGTACCCAACTCAACCAAGTTTTTAAATGCTGGTTGAAACTGCTGTTGCATTGCTCTCACTCTAGCTTTGTGCTACATCGAATTGCTTGCAATGTGTTTCCTTTTTGCTAGATAATCTTAGGAATTTTGTTCTTACTGTCTAATGTGGTCTATTAGGAGGGGGAGAAACAATACAAGTTTTACTAACAAGGTGGACATCATCATGGAGTATGCTTGAAAGCCAAACATGAAGCGTTTTCAAAGTCCACTGGGTTGATTGACCCCTTACATATTCCTATCCCATCTTAATCAGTTCTCTATGTAGAATGACCAGGTTTTGTTAACCGAAATTGACTTTCAATAGGTTTCCAAGTTGAGTTTGATGGAAGTTTTAATCAGGAAAGAGAGAGCAGGTATTGGTGGAATTACTAGAGGTTTGAAAGGTTCCACGATTTAAGGAGCTTTTTGAAATGGATATAGCAAGTGCGAAAATATGGGGAGATTCTTTGTACAGTGGTTGGTTCCTATAATTTTGACTATTTGTGGAAAGTCACTGATTGGATGGAAGAAAATGAGTAGCTGGTTTGGCAAGGTTGTTTGGGATGAATCATGCGTTTCATTCATTTGGTATGGAAGCCGATAGTTTTAGCAAGAAGTAACTGGAGTGTTGTTCTTTGTTTGTCCTTATTATTTTGGCAGTTGAATCGTGTCCTCCGTTTCTTAGATCAATTTCCCAACTAAGACTCCTTTATATTCTTCACAAAATCAGTTGCTTTCATCTGCTTTTCTGGTGGTCTTTCATCATGCCATTCTATCTGCAATGATATGGCAGATTCACTAGGTCAGTGTAGATAGTGTTTTCCCTTTTCTTGGTTCTTTATTGTAATTGCAATGCTTTTTGTTTGTAGGTGTTGTTTTGTTGCCATGCCTCTCTCATGATGAGTGTTGGAGGTTATTTCGTTGCATCTTTATTCCAACCTTTTTTTTCTGCAGTAAAATTTACTGTTACCATTCAAGGAAAAGATTGTCCTTTTTTTTTTAGGAGTGGTTATATCTACAATGTATTTTCACATTTAACTCATGGGAAAGCCGATAATGTCATGCTTTTTTTTTTGGCTTGAGTGGCCTCTTTTACAACTAAGAATTTGAGGCTTTTTATTGGATGATATGTGCAACAAAGATACTCACCTTACCTTTCAAACGAGAGCTTTAGTTTTCCAAATCATTCACAAGATTTTCCATTTTTAAAAATTTTCTTTCATGTGATAGGTAGCCTTGCTGTGACTTTTCCTGTTGGTTTGGTAAGAGTATTTCAAGAGGGATGGTAAGATTCTATGGAAGTAGCACTCTTTTTTCTTTTGTCGAGCACATGAAAGAGCAAACTTAGATCTTCAATGACAGAATTCCCTATCTCCTTAGCTTTGCTGTTGGCTCTTTACAACAAAGGAATCTGCCATCTGAAATTTGAAAATTTCAATCCCTTATGTAGTTAAGATCGTAAGAGCAAAAACCATGATCTCTGAGCAGTTAGAATGTGGCATCGGTTGGTTCCATGATGTTGAACTTCTAGATGTAAGCTGTTCTGTCAATTTAGAGTGGTTTTTACAAGGATAAAACGGTGCAGTCAATATTACATTATACACCAGCGGGATGGGTAATTCTAATACTGCAATGATCCAAGCAATTTGAGATGAGAATTTCTTTTTCTTTTTTGTGTTCTCTATGGACTAGGCTGTAACTGGGCTGGACTAGTCCAAATCCGACCCACATATGGCCGGCTGTGGCCTATCTATTTGGTTTGTAGCTGAGTCCGGCACTCTTGAGTTTCTAGCCAGTCCGTTAATTAATCCAAGGGGCTTGAGTCTCCCCCTGCCAGATTTATTCTAGACAATTTTGCCTAGTGTTTATGGGGATGGATATAGGGTAGAGAATACAGCTACTAAACTGGAGCTGACTTTCAAGATGATGGGCTAGATTGCTAATACCACACACTAACGAATGGGCCCGGATAAGCTTGCCTGGACAGTCTGACTATTACATCATGTGTGGAGATATATGAAGGGGTTCTAAATCCTCCAAGAGCCTTGAGACGAGGTTTCATTGCTGATAATATTTAATAGGGTTGTAATGTCTGCATTTTGATAGCCATGACAAATGGGATTTCTCTTTGGGTAAGAAAGGCAACTGAAATAGTACTGTTGCTGATTCTTAGCCTTGTAGCTATTTATATCTTTTCTTTTTGTAATTAATTCTGTTGTTTTTTCATAGAAAATTGATAATAATATTATTTTATGCCCTAGCATCAACAGCTCTCAATCCCACTAGTGACACAAAAGAATGTTCTCCTGGGTGCTCAACGTGCAACAATATTGTGCTTTCATTGAACTCTAAATTTTAATGGCCTGGACCATAGTTTTCAAAATCGGAGTCGTATCGCAAATCTTTCATACCCATTAATCCAATCGTATCACAAATCCTAGGATTTTTTTATTTTTCTAATAAAAATGAAAAATAATAAAAAATTAAAAGAAAAGAAAGGCAATATTGCGCTGTTATTGAACTCTATGTTTTAATGGCCTGAAATATAGTTTTCAAAATCGGAATCGTATCACAAATCATTCATACCCATTAATCTAATCGTATCACAAATCGTAGGGTTTTTTTATTTTTCTAATAAAAATTGTAAAGTAACTAAAAATTAAAAGAAAAGGGAAAAAATAATTATTCATAACCATCATTTTTTCCATTTATAGCAGTATAAATATAATAACAAGTAAGTCTATCATACAATCATATTAAGAACATCATGACATAAATTTATATATATATGTATATGAAATAAATGATTTGTAAAAAGTTAAATAAGTTTAAAGTATCTATATATTTTTATTATCTTTAATTCAAAATAAAGGATTTTACTAAAAAAGTCCCAAAATTTGGACATTCCTCGAAATGGGTCCCCAAATAGTGTAGTACAAAAGAGGTCCTCCCGCAATTTTTATTTTTTATTTTTTATACTTTTTTTTCTGAGCGACGATAGCGTCCACATGGGCGATGCATGGCGACGCTAGCGTCGCTCGTCCGAGCATCTTGTCTTCTTCTTCCTCTCCTCTTATTTCTCCATCTCCCCCCACTCCATCTTTAATAAACATTTGAGGTTCATCACTATTAATCATTGCACACATATAGTAGTGAATCCAAACAACTAGTATTTGGATTTTGGATGCAAAGTATGCAATTTCTACTACTGCTTGTACGTATGCAATTTATGATTGGGAAGTGTGGATATGGAACTGGATATGCTCGGACTGGGCTGCATCTGATTACAAGCAAATAATTTGAACATTCAAGAAGGAACCAAGTGAAGATTGAAAATAGTATGGCTTTTTGTAAAAAAAATCCGAATGGGCTTCAAAGTGAATAAAAACTAATGGCTTTCTTTTGAAGATTCATCCCATCATGAACTTTAACTAAGATTAAGGCGAAGGGGGCCTAAAATCCTCTGTATGTCTTTTGCAAGCTTCTAATGATGCACAACAACACCAAAAAAAACAAGATGTAAAGTGGTGTGATGGTGTTTTAGAAAATTTCTTTTATAACTTTTAGGCTGGCCAACTCATGGAGAAATAGGAGAGGAAGAAGACGACATTAGTGGAGGAGATGGAGAAATAGGAGGAGAGGAAGAAGAAGACATTAGGAGATGCTCTGACGAGCGACGCTAGCATCTCGTCAGACACGAGCGACGCTAGACATTAGGAGATGCTCTGACGAGCGACGCGTGGGCGACGCTAGCGTCGCACTCATCATACACGAGCGACGCTAGCGTCACTCCTATAAAAGTTGAAAAAAAAAAGGCCTAACAGACCTCGTTAGTACTACACAATATTTGGTGACCCTTTCCGAGGAATGTCCAAATTTCGGGATTTTTCCCGTAAAATCCTCTTCAAAATATAAAAATAAAATAAAATTCAAACCATCAATCTTACACAGTAGGATATCTCTTGAGGTTAGAAAAGTGTGCATGAAGAAAAAAACCAAAATAGATTAAAAAAAGAAGATATAGACAAGCACCATACATACAATCAAATGCTTTAGTTAAGTGCATGTTCTTCAATCATCTTTAAAACCTTATCAAAGCCGCAATTCTTTGGATGTTTCGTTAACTACTAAATAATCTTTTAAAAATAAAAGCGCTAAAAGAGAAAAAGAATAAAGAAAGAAAAAGGCTAAAAGATTATTAATATTAACTTATTGGTTATAGCTATTCTCGCTTAGAAGAATAAGGTCGAATCATATATGGCTAGAATAGGCGATCAGGTGGTGTGAAGCCCTACTTTAAGGTGGAACCTGAAGGACAATGAAGAATTCCATCTAATTTCGCTTCTTAACCTACTAAATGGTATGTTCATCCCAGATATAGAGGAGAGGACACTAGGGTGTGGATCGCCTCAAAAGATGGGACCTTCTCAATCTCTTCTTTCTTTTCGGCCATGTCTAATAGTCCGAGTGGGAGAAGCGCAGTCTACAACATTTGGAAGTTGAAGGCTTCCCCTAGGGTGGTTATCTTCGGGTTGATGGCGCTTTGGAAAAGAACTCTCACTATGGATAATCTAAGGAGGAGGGAGATGACTGTTGTTAATGGATGCACCATGTGTTTAAGAGATGAGGAATCGGTGGATCACCTCATGTTTAACTGCACAGTCGCTCAGTCTATCTGGAGTTCAGTGGTTTGACTGTTGTTGGGTCTTTCCTAAGTCTCTTCTAGAGTTTTTCCAAGCTTGGAAGGCTCTAACCAGGGCTCCTAAAGGAAAGGCTTTGTGGAGCTTGACATTTATTGCAGTTCTATGGACAATATGGAAGGAAAGGAACTCAAGATGCTTTAAAGGGGTGGGATCCAGTGTTAGCTGCTTGGTGGAGAAGACAGTTTTTAGTTGCTCTTTGGGTGTCCATTAGTCTGGCTTTTAGAGGTTTTTCCATAGAGTAAATAATGTATCAATGGCAGGAGTTAGCCTTTTCATAGGCAGAGCCTTAGCTATTTTGTCTCCTCTGTATGCAGGGCTTGTGTGTTCCAGTACTAATCTCTTGTACTGCTTGTTTCTTTAATAATAGCTACCATTCAAAAAAAAAAAATTTCTCGCTTGGCCAAATCGCTTGAATCGTAAGATTCGATAAAACAAGTGTCGAATCGTAGGATGAGTCCTAAGATTCATTTGTAAATGGGATTTGTTCCATATATATGAATTGTTTTCCTTGAGATTCAAGATACAAATCGAGATTTTGGATACGAATTGTAGGATTATGATGACTATGGCCTGGATGACCTCAGGCAGTCTATTAATCTGTTGTTTTAGGTTGAAGTGCTCTGACCATGTTAATAATAGTACTACTTACTTTTTTTTTATCCGTGACCAAAACATTTTAAGTAGAGAGAAAAGAAACAGTTGGGACACTACAACGTACAAACCACAAAGCAAGAACAATTAAGTGCTATAAAAGAATTATACCACAGATAACCCAAATTACATAGAGAACAATCGAATTGGATGTCCTGTTGGATTCAGCCCCCTGTTTCGCCAGACCATCCGTGAAACCTGACCTGCCAACATGATGAAATCGTACTCTTAGCAAAAGCGAAAGGGCCATGATCTCACTGAAGAAGAAATGAAATCTCCAAGGAACCTTGATGGGATGGACATCCACAAAACGGCATTCAAAGAATCACTTTTTACAACCAAATAACTTTGAGTGAGCTAAACAAAAAATTCGTAGCACTTTAGCCTGCACCTTCACCTCATTGGACTCCATCTTCTGAACATTTGTAGAGAATCACCAACACCATCTTTAGATGATAGAAAAGAACCCTCCCATCGTTGTGGGACCCGGTTTACTCCTTGCCGCCCCATCTACATTAAAGTTCAAAATGCCCTCCACCTGTGGAACCTACGACACCAAAAGCTTTTCCTTGACTCTCCAGCAATATAGGGAAGCCTCCCAATTATGAAGTAAGCCTTCAACTCCAAGGCAATCAAAATCCTCTCTATTAGAAGCCCACTTTGCAATACGTACAAACACCAGAGACATCGGAAGTCCCTTGAAGATTCTAACATTCCTCTCTTTCGAAACAGACCAAAAGAATGGTGAAAGGGATAAGCTTCCAAAGAATCAACCCGCACCCAAAAAATGAGGACATCCTCCAAAGCCTTCCTCAAGCTCCCAATGGACCTTGGCATGCCCCATCACACACCACTCCCATACAGGATCCGGCTTTACAGGAAATAGGCGAAATTACAATGCAAGAAAAGGTGATCAATGGTCTCCCTCTTTCTGACAAAATACACACAGATCTGAGATAAACTCTAACGAAAAGCCTCTCCTCCTAACACTATTGGCCGTAGAAGCCTTCCTAGATATGGCAAGCTAACAAAATGCCTCTACTCTAGAGGAAGCCAAACTCTGCCAGACCAACAAACTAGGAAATCTCTCTCCTGGCAGAACCTCCAACTCCCTAGAGACAGACTTGGGAGAAAAAGGAGCTTGAAGGGCAAGGCTTCCAAATTCAGACTTCATGCTCATCCTTGTAGAGAAAAATGTTAGAAAGCAAACTCAATGGAGACTGTAACTCGGACTGCTCAGACAGACAACCCTCTCCTAAAGGCCATCTCTTAGGACACTGACCCACCCTCTCCCTCATAGCAATCTTTAACCAAGGACAACTTGTTGACAGCCAAACAAAACAACCTAGGAAAAGAATAAGATGAAGGACCCAACCCATAACAATCATCCACTCAAAAACGGACTAGACGGCCCCCACCCACTTTGATACCAACCCCCTGACCAAACACCCTCCCCCAAACAGAAGACGCATCTGCAACTTCGTAATGTCCCCCCCCCCCCCCCCCCCCCCCCCCCCCCCCCCCATTCTCGATGCCCAAGAATGCTTCTAGGAACCCATCCCCCCCTCTTCACCATACTTAGCCATATTGACCCTTCTTCACAAAGCCTCCTTATCTTCCTTGAACTTCCAACTCCATTTGGCCAATAAAGCCCAATTTCTAACCTCCAAGCTCACCAATCTCAAATTCCTAGAATCTTTAGATTTAATTATAGGATCCCATTTCATATGGTGCAACCTTTTCTTATCACTACACCTTTCCCAAACAAAACCCCTCCTGATCATGGTTTAAACTATCGGCTGGTACTGGTACACATTGGATATAGTGAAATGTAGTAGGTTACTGTTGTATTGGTATTGGAATCGTATCGCTAAAATATCAATTGTAATGGCCAATATTCTTTGTAGGGCCGAAAATCTTTAAAAAAAGGGGGGTGTGTGTGTGTGTGTGTGAGAGAGAGAGAGAGAGAGAGAGAGAGAGAGAGAGAGAGAGAGAGAGAGAGAGAGAGAGGCCTAAATCTTTGCGTGCAGTGGTGGGAAAAGGGCCTTAGGGTTTACATAGTTGTGCAGTGAAGATAAATAATAATAATAATAAACACTAACAGAGGGAGGGAGAGATGGAGTGTGAGGGATGTACCTAGGCCTGACCCATGGCCATTGCAATCTGTCGTCATTGCCGCTGAAGACCCGTCGCTATCGGGTATGCTTCTTTTTCCTCCTCTCCTCTTCCCTCTTTTCCTCTCGTTTCCCTCCTTTCTTCCTTTTGTTTTTCTCGCCTGCCAAAAGTGAAAGGGGTGAAGCCCATTTCAATCGCCCCCGTTTTCTTTTTTACCCTTTATACTATGACGGTAGAGAATTCTGTGGGCCCCTCGTTGGGCCCACTTATCAGAAATGCACACCATTCATTTTACATGTTGACAACAGGCTAATCCTAATAGAGAATTTAGATGGGGCCCAGAAAAGATTTTTTTGAGAAGATATATATATATATATCTTTTTTGGAAAGATATTTTTAACTAAGGCCCACACAAAATGAGTGCTCATTTTAGCAATTTAGATATAGATGGGCCCACTGTAAAGTCCACATAGAATTTCTTATATATATAAATTTACTCTCAAAGTGTAACCTCATCTCCTGTTAGAGTGAAATTTAGTAAATCTGACATAGACCCATCACCTATGTTTGTAAAATTCGATCAATCTAAATAGTGGATCCAACTCCTATTAAAGTGGAATTTGTCTTAGCAGTTAAATAATCTTAGATAAGATTGCTGACAACATTTGAGAACCCAATTTATTGTTGGTTAGATTCAATAGTCATGTATTTGGTAGCCCAATGATTTTAATAATGTTTGTGGTCAATTTGATGGTAGGCCCGCCTAACTCTAATTGGAGCAAAGATTTTCAAAAATCTTATATTTGCATGGATTGGGTTTTAGAATATGGACTACTAAAGGATTTTTAAATTATAAGGATGGGCTCAAATATCAAACACTAAAACTTAACAAAGTTAGAAATCAAATGATGAAACATCAATATGGGATGTATGACTTAGGGGTACCGGTATTTTGAGTTATAGTTTGTACTAATGGAAAAAAATTGTTTTCTAGCAATTTACAATATTCTGGTTTCCTTTTGGATTCTTTTTTTTTTTTTTTAATTTGTTTGGTGTAAAAGAGAAAAAAACCCGCACCGTGATGGAGCACAAACCGCAACGTGATGCCGCATCATAATGGTTTTCAGGGTCAACTGCAATGGCGAGCATGATTTTGAACCATGCTCCTGATTCAATACAACTTCTCCCTCACCGCCACTAACATCACTAACAAAGACATGAAGTAAACTAGATGATTGGATAGTGAAGCTTTGATCAAAGTAATTCTCCCACCCAAAGATAACTAGTTCCTCACTTCCTTTTCCACATAGAAAGCTTACGCTCAAAGTTAACCACACCAAGGTTTTAGGCTGCTTAGGACTTGTGCCCCAATGGGCAGTCCCAAGTATGTAAAGGGAAGCTTCCCACCTTATAATTGAGCTTCCTAGCTAATGATTGAACAACTTCCTCTTGGCATCCAAACCCCCACTAAAAAACTTTTGGATAAATTGATATTTAATGATTGAACAGCTTTAAACACCTAAGGATTCTTTCCAACACCACCACCTCCCAATCTGAGGAGCTAATATGTAATTTGATTGTCAACTGTTTGCTATTGAGCCCTGTAACTTGGTTTCATCTGGCCCTTGCATTTTGTACAATGGGCCCCTATATTCTAGTGGTATAGATTGTTCAGTCTTGGGGTTTCACTCTGAATTGGTGATGCATGTCTTCGCCATTGAATGATTATGATTATCTAATTTGTTTTCCTTTTCCCATATATGGATCTTGGCTCATTTTCTTTTCAGTAGTCCATGTACAAGGCATTTTTTGGATGTTCATTACCAGATGGCTAAGTTGATCAATCAGATGAACCAAATGATAGGACTGAGGTGTGTCTGGATTGGTAATACCAATCATCAGTTTAATAGTAGTTGTGGATGTGGTAGTGTGACCGTTGAATGTAGCCGATATTTTTCCTAAAATCCATAATGGTTTTTTGTTTGTTGAACCAAAGCATGCAATAATATATAATTTGAAGTCGGTTAATGATAGGCTGAAACCTCAGATGCAGTTTAATACTTGGATCAGTATGCAGCAAGAATTTCAATGAGTTAAAATTAATTGAAAAATGTGATTTTATTCTTTTTTCACTGGTGGTTCTCACTCCATTTTCTTTCAATGTTGTGGTATTGTAGGAAGCTCCTCTTGTGGCAGGTATTTCAGTGGCTGCTGCCGCGTTGGGAGGCAGATACCTAATCCATGCATGGCAAGCATTTAAAGCCCGCCCTGCTGTTCCCCGGGTCCGCAGATTCTATGAGGGTGGATTTGAGCGGGTAATGACAAAAAGGGAAGCTGCATTGATCCTTGGTGTCAGGTACAACCATCTCATGACCATTTCCTTTTAACCCCTTTTGGCTAATTCTCTTGTTAACATGGTTTTGAACTCTCTCTCTCTCTCTCTCTCTCTAGAGAGCATGCGGTTATGGATAAGATTAAAGAAGCCCACAGGAGAGTGATGGTAGCAAACCACCCTGATGCTGGTGGTAGCCATTATCTCGCTTCTAAAGTCAATGAGGCGAAGGATGTTTTGATGGGGAGAACGAAGGGCAGTGGATCTGCTTTCTAATTCTCCATTTCTCTCTCTCTATCTCCCATTCTTTTTATATGAGAATTACCCAGTCAAATGAGTCATTAATTGTGGAGGGAATTGATTTTAATGTTGTTCTTACATTGTATGATACAGAATTTTCTTTATGAGTAACAGAATGGATTGTAGTCTACCGGGATATTCTTTCTATTGAAAGCTTTGGAAGGTCTATTGGTAATCAGTAATATTTTAAGCTTTTGTTTGGCTGTACCTGAAAGTGAGAATGGATACTTGAGTAACCATCACTATGCATGAGGCCCACTTTTTTTTGCAATCCAAACCATTTACAAACTCCTAGTACTCCTTGTTATAGCATTATATATGAAATACGGGACTGCTGTTTGATTCATTACATGTTTGACACGGTTAACTTAGTTCACTTTTCTCCTTTTTGTTGAGAAAATAGGATGTTCGTAGCTGCAGGAGAAAAGAGGGAATTACCCAAAAAATCACCTTAGATGGTCACTAAACAAAAAAGGCCCCAGTAGCTCATGACACGGAAGTGGTTCCCTGAGATAAATTTTGTTTTTTTATTAAATTTTTCATTAAGCGACGACGATGTCGCTCATTTAAGCCTTACAAAACCCACAAATCCTTATTTTCCATTTCTTCCTCCCAATGGTTTTCCCCCGTCTGGCGATTTCGTTGTCTCCTTCCTCAACAAAATCTGCAACATGGTCCCAAAGGTCGTTTTCCAACATCTTTTGGATTGAAGCATCATAGATTCGAGCATCTTATCATGTGGAGGTATTTTTCTTGTCGTCTTCCTGTTTATTTGTTTTCCAAACTAACGATTTGTGTGGGTTTCTTCATCTTTTTTCTATTTCCTGCAGCCTTTGTCCGACATCGCATCCTAAAATTGTTAATATTCATACATTATGTGTATTTTTTTGCAATAAATCAACCAATCAGTCCTTCCATTTTCCCCCTTCTTAACTGGGTTAAAATCCGGGCAATAGTAGTGTAGATAACATTGTTGGTGTTGGCCATGATCGAACCAAGTAATTGTGTAAGGAAGGAACCGTCAACAAAATAGAATGTTTTTTTCAAATTGTATTGGAAGATTAAAATGTCCCTGATTATACTAGACATCCCAGACGGTGTTGAGAGATCCATCGAAATACTTGCACCACTGGTGTGGAGGGACCACCCAACGTGTCTTGTAGTCCGTCAATACCACTTGGTGATGGTCCTTGTTGAGATGTATTCCAATCATGTTGGAAACAAGAAAAGTTGACCCAATGGTAGAGAATTGGAGAGCCACATCTACAATATTCCTTAGCCTTTGTTTCTTGTAGTCCAAATGATTGATAATTGTACTTTTGAATAAGTTTAGACCTTCAAATGCAATATATATATATATATATATATAGAGAGAGGGAGCAGGGCTCTCCTTAGTTGAAGCTTACCTTATCTTAAGCTGGAAATAGTGCTGATCCCATAAATAAAAATTGATTATATCTGTTTTTTGCATGATGTAATTGGAATATTCAATTGGATTTATCTTGATTTTGGAGACGATCATCATGCAAAAAACAACGATAATCGATTTTGATTTGTGGGACCAGCACTGTTTTAGTTTATGATAAGGTAAGCTTCAACTTAGGAGAGCTGACCCCATATATATATATATTTATTGCCAATCTATTACAAATTGAGAAGTCTTGAAAGGAGATTTTTGTCTATATAGTAATTATGGTTACGGTCAATGCAAATTTGATTTAGTAATACTTGAATAGTTGAATTTAGCCCGTGTGGGAATCTTGGCCAAAAAAAATTAGCAATCTAGTCCAAGAAGTGAACAAATCTATCATTTTTTCTCTTTGTGGTTCTCTGATCTTTCTCTTCCCATGATGTCAACGGTTTGGTGTTTAGTGAAAAAATCCACCTGCAATTTTAACTTCAGATATCAATCCGTGATATCTAAAAAGAAACTAGAGTTGAAGATAAATTTGAAGTGAAACATTATCTATGTGTTTAGACATTATTAATTAGTATGTAATCAATTTAGATTATTTTGGTGTTATGCATATTATGGTGGTGTTGGATGAGGGAAGTGGTGATAATGGTTTGAATATGAAGCTTTTGAACTTGTATTTTATGGTTTGGAATTATGCTTGAAGTGAAGGATGTAGTGGATGTATGATGGTTTGAATTTTAAAATATCATTTTTATGAACTATGTAGTGCGTGTGCACAATATAGTGAATGCAATGATTTTTTTTTTTAAATTAAGGATGTCGTCGCCCAACAGAATATGATGTCAAGCTTGACACTTGAAATCAATGACGACGTCATCGCCCAACAAAATATGATGCCAAACTTGACGGTTGAAATGAGCGACGACGTCGTCACTTAATAGAAAATAAAGCGATGGGGTATAAATATAGAGAAGAGCGACGATATCGATGTCAGTTGAAAAAGAGCAAAAAAAAAGAGGAATTTTTGGCTGGATTATCAGTTCTATTTCATAAAAACTATGGGGCCCTTTTTGGTGCACAAGATATCTAGCATGATTTTTCGGATAAATTCCTAAGGAGAAAATAAGAGGAAAGTGGTGGTGGGGAATAGAGTTTGTTGCGTAGCATAAAATCTACCCATGCAACCCACAGTAATTCAGTTGGAAGTTTTGGTTGTTCTCTATACAATCAGTGCTTGCGTTTTGGTTGCGA
Organism: Litsea cubeba; assembly: GCA_012931725.1. Classification (NCBI taxonomy): domain Eukaryota; kingdom Viridiplantae; phylum Streptophyta; class Magnoliopsida; order Laurales; family Lauraceae; genus Litsea; species Litsea cubeba. The sequence goes on from CM022951.1 coordinate 33,248,931, forward strand.
TCAATACAGTCAGTGCTTGAAGTTTAGGATAAAATGTACAGAGTAGGCTCATTTGCTTATGGTTGAATTGAATTCCTAGGAATTCTAAGGAATGCATATCCAATGCATGGTTCTCCCTATTATTTCCTAATCTAGTAGGACTTAATTCATTGGTATTTATTCCCTTGGTCCTTGTTGGTTATTGTTTGAATTGCATTCCATGATTTCATCAGTATTATCATTAAAGCATTCTGTCAACCATGTTGAGTTCAACTACATGAATTCTGTTTTGTTATTCTAATCTATCATAGGCCAAAATCATGGGACTTGAAAAGAAATCTATTTTCTCCAACAGCCTCAATGGACCTTTCCACTCCCGAACTCATCATTTATGCCAATGGACTCTCTCTCTCTCTCTCTCTGTGTGTTTTTTTTGGCTCTACTTGCCTGATCTCCTGGGCTATATCCCTTGCTTTCTTATTTTTTGGGGTTCATGGATGAGGACTATAATCATTATATTGCTATGCAGAAAGTGATGGTTCTGCTACTGGGTCTGTTAAGCACTCTAGACTCATGGTTGTCAGGGTTCCATTGATCGGTTCTTTGTTTTTCACTATGGTTTTTGTAAGGTCAATTTCTGGATGAGTAATGTGATTGGGCGGCCTTACAATGAATACTTAGCTTGCCCTTCTCTTCCAGCTGAGTATCCTCTCCTTGAAGATAGAATCCTGCTTAAGAACACAAAATTCAATGAAACTCGATCGGATTTTCCGATCGAAATCTCTCCGATGCTTAAGTTAGAATCGATCTGAAAACTGTTTGTCGTCTCTTCCCTTCTTCATCTTCCCATTATATCTTCCTTACCTGGATTGTGGGATTGATCCCCCTGTTTTGCTCCCAGCCGTTTGGTCATGGCCCTCGAGGCATTCATGGCCTTCATTGTGGGATGGTTTTCTCCCCTCTGGTTCGGTCTCCTCCTCCCCTTTTACGCTAGTTGTCTTCCATTTTCCCCACTCGCTGCGCCGGGCAGTTCGGGCCAGCCTGGGACAGTTCTGCTGTCTGGGCCAGCCCCAGTCCGGTTCTGGGTTGGTTTTATAAACTGGCCCCAAGAGGGCCTGAGTTCTGAATGGATCCTCGGATCGAGTCAGCCCATCAGGTCGGGTCGGTTCCAGCCTGGACCTGATTAAATTACCTCCTACAATTGCCCCCCAAGCATCCTTTCTCTTCTCCGTTTTTCGAGGAGAATGGAGGCTTGTAGTACGTCCGCTTCCACGTAGTGCTCCCGGAAATGTTGCCTTGTCACTCCAGCCACCCAACGTCTCTTCATCCTTATCCTCCGCGCCTCTTCCGGGATTTCACAAATCCTTCCAGTGGAGACGCGCCCATTCATCTTGCTTCGCCCGAAACGCCTCTTTGAATCGCTTCTTCTTCTTCTTTAAGACCCCTCCGTGAAGACTCCGACCTTCATTCTTCTTCGCCACTCTTTTCTATCTCAACTGTAAGTCTTTCTCGCTAGCTCTTTCGTTCTCTTTTTGAATGGGCAACCTAAGGGTTCTCCTCAACTCTCCGGAAGGGCTCACTGAGTTCAGACGCAAATATGACATCCCTCCAGATGTCCAGATCCGTGCGCCCCTTCCCGGAGAGTCCCTCGACAGAGGTTCCCACGAGGGTATGCCCTTTCCAACCATTGCCATCGTCGAGGGTGGTGTCCGTTTCCCGTTGGACCCACTTCTCGTCCGTTTCCTCTCATTTGCAAACCTTTTTCCCCTTCAATGTGCCCTCAACCTATTTCGCATTGTGATGGGGGTGGCCATGCTAACCAGGCCGCTCGGCACCAGCTTTGGAGTATTTGACATTCTCTCCTGCTATTTCCTTATTCCCTTAAACAGCCAAAAACTATTTTCTATTTGAAATCCCGCGACCAGAATAGGCTTCTTGTCCACTATCTTCCGGACTCAAACAAGCCTAGCAAAGGGGACTTTGTTATTGTTAGCGGCAATTAGGAGGCGCCGACCACCTGGAGTGGGGTTAGCCGAGAAGTCCCCCGAGTCCCAGGTTATCCAGGTCGGCCCCTCCTGCATTATGTTTCGTTCTCTATGTGCATTGCCTTCCCCTTCTATCTCTGTTTTTTTTTCTTTTTTACTGCTCCTCATTCTGTCTTTTCCTGCAGATTCCACAATCAATCAAGTTCCCCATTCTTTTCTTCGGGCCGAGGATCTGAAGATTGTTTTCGCCTACTGCAGGCCTCCCGAGCTATATGGTTGGGGCCGAACTGCTCATATTTTGCTCGGATATGAGCGATCCTATGATAACTTTTTAGCTGTTCCGTCCTAGCACAGCCCTGGAAACAATCCCAGAGAACCCCTTCACCGTCCGCTGCGGAGGAAGGTCTCTGTTGTGAAGACGCCAAGGCCTTCAGGTCGGGGAAGAACAATCAATACTCATTCTTCAGCCTCCCAGCATTCTTCCAATCCTTCTCCTGCTGCCGAGCAATCTACTCTTAGTCGGAGACGAAGTTCCAGGAGGTCGTCTTAATCCAACACTTCTTCCTCCTCTTACTCAAAGTGGGTTCCGGTATTAAATATATCGGACGGCTCTTCCTCCTCCTTTGATCGCGATAAGCCCCTTCCACCATGACCAGGCGTAAGGCAAAAAACCTACTTGGTACTCTCGGCGACCTGCCCTCTGCTGGAGTAGGCAAGGCTTCCCCTTCTGATCCTCCTTCCATGCTCGAAAAAAGGCCTCCTACTAATTCTCCTAGTGACCCTGATCTTCGACCAAGCCTTCTGACAACTTGGATTCGCTCTTCACATGGTTGGAAGACAACTTGCCTCCTCTACCTCCTCATCCGAGCCCTTTTTCAAGGTGTAAAATTTTCCGGGCTCCCTTCCTTAGTCTCACCCTTCTTTGGGCGAGGAATAGCAGGCTCCCCGTCGTTGGCGCTTCAATTGGGAAAATCTGTTCTCTTGCCCTCAGATATGAGTCTGCATGGGGCTAAGTCCGACCATGCCCTGGTGTCTTCCGGTGTTCAAAACTGTCTCTTGGTAAGTTGGCCTGTTTCACTTCTACATCTTCGTTTGGTCTGTCCCTTGGTTTAAACAACCTTTCTCCTTTTCCTCAGGGGCTCCAACAGTGGTTTATTGCCTCAGATCGTATGGAGAAGACTCAGAAGCGAGTGGAGGACCTCGAGTCGGAGCTCCTTGCTGCCAAGGCTGATCGGCGCCAAGCAGAGACCAATGCTTCCAAGGCCATGAAAGTCGCGGACGCTAAGGCTGTCGCAGCTGTGAGTCACCTAACTGCCAGCGAAATGGAGCTTGACGCCCTTCGTTCCAAGATTCCTGAGATGGAGGTGGAGATGCAGAATGCCACGAAGGCCTAGAAAGATGCAGTATTTGATGAGGTTGAAGCGATTTATCTCGAGCAAGTTGAGCAGATAAAGATCCTTGCATTCAAATTGGGTTATGACGTGGGTCTTGGTGATGCCGGTGTCCCCGAAGACTCTCCTCTCTGGGCTAATCACGCAGCTGCACCTAAGGATCCTCCATCCCAGTCGTTGCCTGCTGAAGCTCCTGCTCAAGACCCTGTTGGGGAGGTCAGCTCGCCCGTGGTCGGCAAAGGCAATGCTTCACTAGTTGCTGACCTCGTTCCTCCAGCCTCTGATGACCCTAAAATTGTTTGAAGACCTATCTCTCCTTTTGTTTTGATGTATTTTGGTTTTTGATGAAATGTCCGAGCTGTGGGCTTGACATGATATCATCCTTTACTTTCCTTTCTTTGTGAATGAAATTGTCTATCTAATGAATCTCGGTTTATTGTCTGTGTCTACTGCCACTGTTGGCCTTTATCTGAACTCCCTTTAGCCCAATGTTTGCATCGTCATGCCAAAACATTGGTTAAAAGGAAATCAATGCGGCACACCTAGTTTGGGACACTCCCAGTTAGGATTTTTTCCTTCGGCACGAAGTGATGGGCTTGTTTCTACCCTTTATTTTAAGGACTTAGCCTCATAATGGCAGGGTTATCCCGAAAGGAAATAGTTCCTAGTGCGGGTCCCTGCTATAAGATTTGAGTAATTTCCTTGTTGGCACAAGATCATAGAATAACGCATAAGAATTCAAGATAACGCGATTTTCATAAATAAAAATGCAAGATACAAGAGTGATAACTCCTTGGGTACAGAGGTTAAAAATAGAATTTTTTTCAGATTTGCCACGTTCCAAGGTCTCGGCAATGCTTTTTCTCCGAGTCTCTAGGTGGTATGCTCCTGTTCCCCCAACAGAAGTGACCCTGTATGGTCCTTCCTAGTTCGGCCCCAGTTTGCCGTGGTTAGGATCCTTTGTTCCTGGGAGTACCCTTCTTAGGACTAAGTCTCCGACCTTAAACTCCCTGGTCCTGACCTTCTTTTGGAGATTCTGACCTAATTGTTGTTGGTAGGCAGCTAACCTAATTAGCGCCTGCTCCCTTCGCTCCTCTACTAGATCAAGCTGCTCGGCGATCCTTCCTTTGTTTCTCTCATGGTCATAAGCCTTTGTCCTCATGGTCGGTAGCCCGACCTCCAGTGGGATCACTGCTTCCATTCCATATGTTAGTGAGAAAGGGGTTTCCCCAGTCGACCTCCGTGGGGAAGTTCGGTAGGCCCATAGGAAACTAGGAAGTTCACCTACTCATGCCCCTTTGGCTTCGTCCAGCCTTTTCTTTATGCCATCAAACAAGGTTTTGTTGGAGCTTTTAGCTTGGCCGTTGCTTTATGGGTAGGCAGGGGTCGAGAAGTGATGCCTGAAGCTGAATCGCTCACATAGGTTCCTGAAAACTTTCCCTTCAAATTGTTTTCCATTATCCGTCACCAATGCCTGAGGTATTCCAAATCTGGTTATGATGTTTTTCCATACAAACTTCTCGGCATCGGTTTCCCTAATGTGGATGAAAGGTTCCGCCTCCACCCATTTGGTGAAATAATCAATGGCTACTATAAGAAATCTGAAATTACCTGTAGCTCCTGGCATTGGTCCGACAATATTGATCCCCTATTTATCAAAGGACCAAGGACTCAATATTGAATTCAGTTGCTCGGCGGGCTGATGAATATCCTTGCCGAAACGTTGACACCTTTCGCATTTCTGGACGAACTTTAAGGCATCATTTTGCATGTACGACCATCAGTATCCCTGTGACATGGCCCAATGGGCCAAGCTCTGACCACCGATGTGCCCCACAACACATCCTTCATGGATTTCCCATAACAAGCTCGGAACATCATTAGGGTCGACGCACTATAGGTATGGTCCTGAGTAAGACCTCTGATAGAGCATGTTGGTTGGCGACAACCAAAACCACGCAACCCTTCTTCTGATCTTCAGGCTTTCCTTGGAATTTTCTGGAAGCATACCATCCTTCAAGTATTCCTTTATCGGCATCATCCAGGTCGGAGTTTGGCCTTCCTGTTCAGCTCTCATGACCTCACGTCCTCCAATGCTCGATCCTGCCTGGTAGTCAACGATGACCTCCCTTCGCAGCTCGGATTTCACGACGGTAGCCAAGCTGGCTAAGCTATCGGCATGTGAATTTTGCTCCCGACCAACCTATTTTACTTCGACTTCCCTATTTCTTGGATCAAACGATTTGCTTCTGCAACATACGCGGCCATCCGATCATCCCGAGTCGCATATTCTCCAGTGATTTGGTTGGCAACTAACTGTGAGTCACAATGAACAATCAATTCCGTGATCCCAAGCTCCTGGGCCGTCCTGAGTCCTGGTAACAGCGCCTCATACTCAGCTCATTGTTTGATACATCAAATCCCAACGTAACAGCCCGTTCGATCACTCCTCCTTCTGGCATTATGAGTACCATTTCAGCGCCTGCTTCTCATGAATTGGACGCTCCATCCACATACAATCCCCACTGTTTGTGATGGACAGCGCTCCAATGCTCGGTTCCTACCGAGGTCGGCGGACGTGGGAGTCCGTTTGGTTCCGACCCTTTCGTAACCAGGGGGCAGGGGCGTGCATCAACATTTCTTTTTTTTGTGTGGGTGTGCCAGATTTTCTATTTTTACTTGGAATTGCGAGTGGTGATCCGTAGATCAACCTTCGCAAGTAAAAAGGAAATCAACTTCTTTCAAGTTTTCCATTGCACATATATTTAAGAAAAGAGACATTTTCTTGATTTGCCGTGAAAGGCGATTTTTTTTGGCATTTATAGCCGATTTTGGCGTTTATAGTCGATTTTTGGCGTTTATAGCCGATTTTGGCGTTTATAGCCGATTTACAATCCTTATCAATAATGAAAGACAAGAGTTATGATTTTTTGTCTCTTTTGAAAAAATACAAACTACAATGAAAAGCAAGAAAAGGAGGATCTAACTTCTCAGGAGATTGTGGGGGACCCGTTTAGATTGACGGTCGCAAGCCATATGTGGGCTTCGCCATCATCCATGCAGATGAGAACAGAGGATGCTATTGATTCGCTTGGCTTGGCTATAACCTCAGGTTTTAGAGAACAAAGACCAAAAGAAGGTCCTATGTCCAATGAAAAGCCGAGTAGACGGGCTGAAAAGCCACATCTAAGCCATTGGCGGCAGAAGGAGAAGGCAAGGACCTTGGGGGGGGGGGTACCCCCAAGGGACTTTTGTCACCTTGTTGCGGTGGCCGGTGTAGAATTTCCGCAGAGTTTTCTCTCTTTTTCCTTTCTCTGGATTTCTGTGCTTCTGTCTGTCTGTGTGTTTGTGCTTTTTTCTGATGATCTGTCATTTTTTTCTTCTTGGAGAGCTCTCCTATTTATAGGCTTTTAGGTGGCCATTTAGGAGGGTTTATGAGCTTTGATTGTCATAAAGCTACATAAAGGGAGGAGTTACAGAATTGAATTCTTTATTTTGTAACTCCTTTTTCTTGGCTTCTGATTGGCCGGAGGAGATTGAGGGCATTTAATCGCCTTTAATCGCCATGATGGGAGGAGTTTCATGGGTTAAATGCCATGAATCTCTTGACTTGTAACTTCCGAATGCTTGCTTCTGATTGGGCCGTCCAAAGAAATGGATTAATGACTGTAATAAAGCTAGTCAATTAATCGCATTAAGTGGTCGCCGAGCAGCTGAAGAGTCGCGGGCCGTGCCACGTCTTTTGGGATTCTTCTGTCGATGATCATCGATGGATCTTCATGTAGATCGACATCAGATGACCATGTAATTTCAGGTGTTTGTTGCCAACAGCGGGTCGGTGCTATCTGTCCTGTCGATTTCTCGATCGGTCGGGTAGAAAGCACACTTTTTTTGGTTGACCGGGTGGCGATCAATACTATTTTCGATACTCTTGATGATTGACCCGTGTTTTGGACGGATGTCAGAGGACTTGGTGTCTCAAAAGCATGAATTTTGGAAAGTACCAGAGGCTGGGCTCTTCGAATCACGAAAAAACGGCGAAAACCAGGGTTTCCGGGGCCTTCCCGGCGACCCCGGGCTCCAAGGTCGCCGGCGACCCTGGGGGGGTTTTCCCCCCTTTGTGTCCCGTTTTGTGTCCGGTTTTGCTGTTTTTCGATTCTTTTTCCTTCTGTATTTTTCCTTGACATTTTGACCATTTATTGGCCTGATTTCTTTGTAGGAAACCTGATGAGAATCCTTGCATTTTATTTTGCAAAGTTTTCAATTTCCTGAGAAAGCCGAAGACTTTGTCGCGCAGAGCTGCCGATTTTTCGTCAGAAGCTGAAACTGGGTCAAACGATGTCGGAATGACCTGAAATTTGGTGTGAAGCCTCTTGAGCAATAAATAAGACCAACCATAGGCTTTTGTTTGAGTTTTGAAGCCGTTTGGGGTCCTATCACCAGTAGACTTGCTTTTTGTCGCGATAAAGATGTCGCGGTTTGATGTGCGGTCAACCGATGTCCGATTGACTTGAAATTTGACAGGGAACCTATTGGAGTCATTTTAAGATGATCCATAAGCTCTGTCTTGGAAACCATGGTCCCGGAGAGCTTTGCCGCCGAGAGGCCTGATTTGGCTTCCGAGCGTCAAACTATGGTCAAATATTGTGGAAATGACCTGAAATTTGACGTGTAGCTCTTTATAAGCATTTTGAAGCCGTCCATGTGCTCTATCTGATGAGTAATGGCCTCGGTGGTTCTCGCCGCCGAGAGGCTTGATTTAGCTGTTCGAGGGTTGATGTAGGGTCAAACGTTGTCGGTTTGACTCGGAACTTGACATGGAGCCTTTTGGAAGTATTTCGAGACCATCCATCGGCCCTGATCGAAGATTTGGTGTCTCCGATGCTTTTGCCGCCGAGAGCTCCTTTTCGGCTGTCGGAGAAGCGAAGTTAGGCCAAATGATTTTGGAATGGCCCGAAACTTCTTATGTACTCCTCTTTTGGCTGTCTGGAAGAATCTTGCAGTTTTTGTTTGATTCTGACAAGATTTGATTTTTGAAAGCAGCATTGCCTATTTATGGCAGGTTGCGACTTCATGTAGCTCTTTGGATCTTGAAGAGGCAAAGTGACATTTTTGGTGTCAACAAATGCCCCCTCGAGGTACAGCGACGAGTTGCGTAACTTTTGTAGTCGATGTGCCTCGAAGAGATTTTTGAAGGAGAGCCTGTGACTTGACCAAGAGTCTTTGAGCAGTCTTTCTTTTTGGTATTTGTAGCCTTTTGAGCTTCCAGGGGAGTTTTATGGTAGTGAAAGGGATCACGTACCATCTCGAGGCAAAGTTTTGAAGATGACATCAGGGATGTGGATTTGGGTTTTGACCTTGTGACCTAACAGGCTATATGTGGCAGGTTAGGGGGTCGGGTTTGGTTTTGATCGTGTGACCCACAAGCTGTATGTGGAATGTTGGGGGATCAATTTTGGTTTTGATCTTGTGACCTAACAGGTTGTATGTGGCAAGTTAGGGGATCAGGTTTTGGTTTTTGGTTTTGGTCTTGTGACCTAACAGGCTATATGTGGCAAGTTAGGGGACCAGGATTTGGTTTGATTTTTGTGGAATGTCAATTTCAAGATTTTGGCTCAATTTGGTAGATGAGGCTGGATGGTTTGATTTTTGGAAGCTCATGGGGCTTGGAATTTTCTTTTGTATGGTCCAATCAACTCAAAAGAGGCATGAAACCATTTTTGTATGCTCTTGGTAAGAGGGATTTCTCTTTGACTAAAAGCCCAAAATAATATTTTTTTTTTTTTTTTTGTGCCTAGGTGGTCAAACCTGGCTCATATGGGCTAACCCATGGGACCTTAAGCTTTTGAAATGGCTTAGATCTCATATGGTGTCATTTTTGTAAAGAATATCCAAAAATATCTCATTCGGATAGAGAATATCTAAGAATATCTTTACTTGGAGAAAATCTCTCATGATCCCTTTATTTTGGGATAGGATATCTCAAGATATCTTTCTTTTGGGAAAGAATCCGTCATCGATTTCTTTTTGGGAGAAAATCCTTCAAGATATCTTTCTTTTGGGAAAGAATCTTTCTAATCTCTTTCTTTTGGTAAGGTTACTAATTAGTAACACTTACCTCTTTCTTCTTTCCTTCTTTGGTTTGCTCTTCTCTATAAAAGCAAGGAGAAGGTTGGATCTCTTGCTCTTATTACTTTCTTTTGCAATAATCTCAAGAGGGCTTCAAGACCAAGAGTTCTTCTTCTTCAAGATCTTCAAGACTTTTCTTCTTCTTCTCCATCAATGGCATCAAGTAAGTTCCCTTTTTTCAAGAAAACCCCATTGTAGGAAAAAAAGTTCTTTCTTTTTTTTTTTGTTTCTTTCTTTTCTTTTCTTCTTTTTTTTTTCTTTCACGTGTTTGCTTCTTCTTTTTTTTCACACGTTTTCTTTTTTTTTTGCTTTCTTTTCTTTTCTTTTTTTTTTTTTTTTTTTTTTTTGTTTGTGGGCCGTACGGACAGATCCGTACGGATCTGGCCGTACGGCCACGTGGCCTGTGGGCCATCTCCCTTTTTTTTTCTTCCTTTTTTTTTTGTTTTCTTTCCCTCCTTTTTTTTTGAGAAAGTTTCTTTTCTTTTCTTTTTTGTTTTCTTTCCCCCCTTTTTTTTTTTTGAGAAAGTTTTTTTTTTTTTTTTGCTCATCATGATAATGCCCCTCTTTTTTTTTTTTTTTGCAAACCTAGATGTTCATGCATGCATTCAATTGTAAATTAAATTTGTAGCATGATGTGATAGCATACCTGAAAGTTTTCGCAAATTTGGGAATTTGGAGCTCGCAGTGATGTTGAGCCCTTCCTGATTTTGCGGAGACTTTGAGGTTTCGAAAGTTTGGAGTTTCGGAGCTCGCAGCGATGTTGAGCCCATCTTCAAGCTTTCTATTTCTTTCGGGATAGTTCCTTTTCTTCGGAATTGCCCCGTCATCATGTCAAAATTTCGCCAGATTTTTTTTTTTAGCGAGATTCTGTCATTTTGATGTTTGATCTTTTTCTTTTCCGTCCTTTTCAGGTGGTTCCTCCAGAGCGAACAAGGGTAAAGAGCCTGCTACAAGCGTACCTCGTCGATCTTCTAGATCTTCTAATCCGGCCGTTCAGCAGGCTTTTGAGAAGGTCCAGTATGTTGAGAGAAATCTGGAAGAGTGCGACTCCCTCAACAGAGATGAGATGAGGCAGCGACTGATCGCTCTCAAGGGAGAGGAATTCTATAAGATCATGGTAAGCAGTCGTCCATGGGTGATGGAAGATCAGAGCGTTTTGCCCAAGCCTACCTTCTTCTTTGGTGATGCAGTCCCTGATGACATGACATACCAGAGGAGATGTTTTCAGTTTTCTTTCACAGCAGATGGTGAGAAGAAGACTGTTGCTACCCGGTCGACGTTTGGTCGCACCGTCTCGATTCTGAGCCTTGCCCCCACATGCCCTAAGAGGGAAGATCCTCCAAGCTGGGTGAGAAGGACAAATGTAATCAAGACCGGGGTTTTTGTTGGCGGTTCTCCTGGATATACGGAGAGGTCGCCTGTTGATATGGACCTGTTGATGCCATCCAGCGGCTACCAGGGCTCTGATTATCCGTCGGTCGATTTGAGACCGGTGGGCCTTGGTATTTTCAGCGGTGATGGCAGCAATTTGATCAAGCCTTTTCGACTTCGAGGCCGTTTCAATGCTGACTCCGAGTGGAAGTCGTGGACTGATCGCGTCCTGCTGATTGGTGGCGCCGTTTTGAAGGAAGCCGGGATTTTTGATGCGGTCCGCGCCTTTAAGGAGACCGTGATCTTTTCCGATGAGGCCTTCATGGCTATGCTGGAGTCATTCCTCCCACAAACCAATACCTTCGTTGTGACGAATGGCGAGATTGGTTTTTCTTTGAAGGAGCTGAGCTCCATTACTGGATTGCCCATCCTCGGCAAACTCTATGAGGAGTTTATGCCGATTGACAGCGTCCTCGAGGGGCAGTCTGAGGAGTTCAGGCTTCTATACTTTCAGCTCGTCGCCTTCTATGATTTTTTAAAGGAGAAGGGGGGTTTGAAAGTTAGATCCAGCAGTTGGAAGAGTTTTAGCTCTTCATTCCCCAACTTTTCTGATAGCAGGGAGTCTTCTGATAGCGTGACCCAAGAAGCCGGAGCTCAGGATCCAAGTTCAAAGAAGATCTTGGCCATGCAAGAAGAGTTGAGAGATTTCTGTGCAAGTACAAACGCCATATGTCCTGACATTGCACTGCGGAGAGATCTCGCTGTTTACCTCACTTATTGGCTTGGTGAGGCTGTTTTTGCTGGAGGAGATGGAACGCACATCAGGCCGCATTATATTTTTCCAGCTTGTCAGATGGCGTTTGGAGAGCAGCTTGCTTTGGTGCCAGCTCTTTACTCCTACCTGTGTACCGAACTGCAGGCTGCTGCTTTTTTGGTTCGGCTTGGGCTTCCCATGAATAGGGTATTTTCAGCCCATATCTTTTATTCGTGGTATGTATACCACTGTCCTGGCTTCCATCGGCTGGGTGCTGCACAGGATGATGATCCTCTGATGATTCGACTGGCTAAGGGCAAAGCCGTGTCCGAATCACTTTTGTTTGCCCGCATGAGGATCCGACGGTTCAGGGACGTCGAGATGGGGCAGTCTTCAGTGAAGCTTTCTCCGGAGTTGCGGAAGAAGGCTTTTGATTTTGGTGCCTCCCGAGACTCTACCAGGGCGGGGTCGGGAAGGCATTATTCCTTGACAAATGTAGAGAGAGAGTGGCTTTTCAGCATACGTGTCGGCACGATGGTGTACCGTAGACATCTTTTCGTCGACATCCAGCCGTATGTACCCTCTCGCTTTGCTTTGCAGCTGGGCTTTTCTCAAGGCGTTGTTGGAGCGCCTTCAAGCATGGTGAAGCGCTTTGGAGGCTTACAGGACGGGAGAAATGCATGGGCTTTCTATAGTGCTGAAGACACTACAGCCATGATTTCTTATCCTGTGTTGCTGACTTCCCGGACTGCCGGCTTTGCGAAGTGGTTCGCGGAGAGCTTTTCGGCATATCGGGGGCTTTCCAAGAAGGAGCTTGATGTGAAGCTGGCATCTGGAAAGGGCCTTGGAAAGTCGGATGGCGTCCGGCGAGAGGAAGTTTGGGCCTTCCTTTCTGGAGAGAAGCACAAGATAGGTTTTCTCGGTGACCAGGGCGTCATTGGTTCTGAAGCTGTTCGAGAAATACCTGATGAGGCTTTAGAGCAGCTAGAACAGGAGGAAGCCGAACTTGGCGCTTGGATGCAAGCGGCACAGAGGCAAGCTTCCGTGGAGTCTACTAGCAAGAGTAGACCATCCAGTGAGGAGTCAAGTGGGAAACCTGACTCTGATAGTGGGGCAGGTTCCTCTAAGAAGCGAGCCCGCCGGGGTAAGAGGGGGAGGAGTCATTTATCGCAGCAAGGGGCAGCATGAGGACTCTCCTGACTTGGAAGTTCCTCTTACTATCAATGAGGATGTGCCAGTGGATGCTGACGAGCCTCCAGAAAAGAGAAGTCAAGAAGAAGAGACCGTCGGTGAAGGTATGATTCTTCCTTTTTCTCTTTCCATTTCTTTTCATGGGATTTTTTCCATGTTCTGATTTGCTTCTTGTTTCTGCTTTTCTCTTTTTTTTTTTTTTTTAGCAGAAGAAGACTTGGTGATGCATGAGGTCCCAACCGATGAGGTGGTGACGGATCCTGTCGAGGCACCTGAAGAAGAACCGAGGGACTCTGGAGTGAATCCAGAATCTCCAATTGGTACGACTTCTTTTGCTCTTTTTTTTTTTGTGTCTGTGACTCGGTTTGCTAACATTTTTTTTTTGTCAGCTGACTTGCCACAGGGTTCTGATGACTTTGAACCATCGATGGACGCAAATGTTGATGATGCTTCCGATGAGTTCATGGAGGAAGAAAGTGTTCCGCCAGTCGTCGAAGAAGGTATTTTGTAGTTATAACCCTGATAATGATTTTCAAACAGGATTATATTCATACCTTTTTGTGTTTCTTTTGGCAGGTTTTGAAGTGACAGAGGAGGGTCCGTCGCTTCCAGAGCAAGGGATGCCAGAGGTTAATCCAGAGGTAGAGACTCCTGGGACCAGCTTTGACAATGTTGAGGAGATTCCTCGCGCTGAGATTCCTTCCCGAGCAGGAGCAGCTTCAACTGGAAAGAGTTCTTTTGTTACTCTTTCAACAGATGATGGCATGAGCGGCCGACCAACGGAGTTGGGCGAATCTTCAGCTGGGCCATCTCTTCTTTTTGCGAAGAAGGTGGTGGTGCGAGTTCTGAGCTCTTGGATTGAGACTCTCTTTTCTGGGCACTTGGAAGCCGGATTTAGCATGATCCAGCATGTGCGTGAGATTCTCGGTGATGCTGAAGAGGCTGGTCTGGATGTCACAGATGCCAGGGCGATCGTTAATAGGATCATTGAGCTGGGTGACAAGTGGTTTGAGACCATGGGTTTTCCTGACGATCAGTTCTTCAAGGAGATGTTCTTGGACCATGCGGATAAGGCTCAATCTAACCTGGATGAGGCTACAGAAAGCAAGAAGCAGGCAGTCCGAGAGAGGAACTTAGAAGAGCTAACCATCATTGGGCTGACACATGACCTTAACATCCTTGATAGGGAGGTCGATGAGGCCAGGAAACGTCTTGAGCATCTGCAGGCACAAGTCGCTGCCAAGTGGACTGAAATAACAGAGGCTTGTGAAAGGGAGACTGCTCTGATTCACCGAGTTGCGGATGCCAATCGAGTTCTCAAAAGGAAGTCTGATGAGAACAAATAATGGAAAACCGCTCGAGGGAAGCTTCCCAGTGCGAAAGAAGGGTTACAGCCCACCCCAGCATCTCATGGCAGGTTCCTGAAGAAGCGTGCCTTGGAATCCTTGACGGATGAGGCCAAAAGCTTGCTTAAGGAGCTGAACTCTTGGCTGGAGACCATTTTTGATTGAGCTCCTGTATATTTTTTTTATAACAGAAACTATCCCTTTTTCCCTTTTTTGGTACCACTTGTATTTTTTTTTGGTACTTTTTTTTTGTGGTGCTTGTGAACACTCTTTTTTTTTTGTTATCCCTACGCTCACTTGAATCTTTTTGTGATAAAAGTAATTGCTAAATGGGATGCTCTTTTTTTTTGTTATCCCTACGCTCACTTGAATCTTTTTGTGATAAAAGTAATTGCTAAATGGGATTTGATCAAAAGGATGTCATTTTGTGAAAATCTTTTGTCAAGTGATTGTTTTGGCATGAAAGCCAGGTTTTTGTTTGTGGCATGGAAGCCAATTTTGGCATGAGAGCCAGCTTTTCTGGTGGCATTGATAGCCGAGTTTTTTTTTTGTGGCATCTATAGCCAGTTTTGGTGGCATTGATAGCCGGTTTTGTTTTGGTGGCATTGATAGCCGGTTTGTTTTGTGGCATCTATAGCCGGTTTTTGGTGGCATTGATAGCCTGTTTTGTTTTGGTGGCATTGATAGCCGTTTTTTTTTTTTTTTTTTGAAATCCAAGTTTTTTTTGTTTGTGGCATTGATAGCCGGTTTTGTTTTGGTGGCATTGATAGCCGGTTTGTGGCATTTATAGCCTGTTTTGATGGCATTTATAGCCGGTTTGTGGCATTTATAGCCTGTTTTGATGGCATTTATAGCCGGTTTGGTTTTCAAAAAATGCAAGTATCGACTAAAAGTTGCCTCCCTGCTGAATGTTCTTGCAAGTATCGATGGAATGTCGCATCCTTGCTCATTCGGTTGCGAGTATCGATGGAATGTCGCATCCTCGTGGATTTGGGTGCAAGTATCGATAGAATGTCGCATCCTTGCTTTTCAAAATTTTTGGTTTTGCGGGTACTGACTTGATGTCGTTTCCCCATGATTTTTGAAATTTGTTGTTTTCTCGAACCTTTGGGTTATGGATATCAACTGAAATGTTGCGTCTCCACAGTTTTTTAGGTTTTTTCGAACCTTTGAAATTTGGGTTGTGGATATCAACTGAAATGTTGCATCTCCACAGTTTTGGATTCTGCAAGTACCGACGAAATGTCGCTTCCCTGCGATTTTGGAAGTGTCGAACGTGGTTCGCTTGCTTCCGATTTGTGCGAGTATCGACTAAGCGTCGCTTCCTCGCGGTTTTTGAAAAACCATTTTTTTTTTGTTTAAAGACACGAGGGTCATAAGTTTTGACCTAAAACCATTTTGGCGGTAAAAGGCAGGGTGGACTAGGGTGGAAATCCCTGAATCCGGATTTTGTTTCAAACCATGAATTTTGGGTTCAAGGGTTGAAAATTTTGGTCAAGTTAGGGAAAGGTTCCTAAACTTGGATATTTTTTTTTGAACAATGAAACGATGAAAGTAAGCATTGTTTTAGATTTCTAGAAATTTCAACATTTGATATGAAAATTCTAAAAAAGGGTGGGTTTAGCGAGCGTGTACCTGGAAACCGGCTTTGGCCGTGCAGGCATTGCTCTTACCCAGTTGGGTAAGTCTTTAAGGGTTGTACCGCTTTAAGAACTTGCCGTTGATGGGCAGCATACATCTGTCACCTTCCATGTTTAGGAGTGCGTATGCGCCATTAGAGAAAACCTTATCGATGACGTAGGGTCCCTCCCATTTTGGCTCAAATTTGCCTTTGGACTTGTGAGCGAAGACCATTGGTCTTTTTACCGCAAGAACCAAGTCATTCTTTTTGTAGGTGCGTTGCCTGACCTTTTTATCGAAAGATCCTGCCATACGTGCTTGGTAAAGTTCAATGCTTTGTTGAGCTTCGAGCCGTCTCTCATCGAGATTGTCCAGCTCATGGAGTCGCAATTTGACATTGCTTTCTTGAGTCATGTCATTTTGCAAGGATACCCTCAAGGAAGGAATTTGTACTTCCAAGGGCACGACAGCTTCGCATCCATAGACCAAGGAGAATGGTGTGCTATGGGTTGGTCCTCGAACGGTGGTTCGATAGGCCCACAAAGCTTCAGACATTTTGTCGCTCCAGTCTCTTTTGTGACTAGAGACCATTTTTTTGAGGATTTTGCAGAGTGTCTTGTTGAAAGCTTCTGCTAACCCATTTGCTGCCGGATTGTATGGAGTCGAAGGACAGCTTTGGATTTTGTATTTGTCGCAGAACCTGTAGAATCGATGATCCCGGAACTGTGGTCCGTTATCATGGACGAATCTTTTGGGTATGCCGAAACGACAAATGATGTTGGTGCGTAGGAACTGAAGGACTGATGAGGTCTTCATTTCGTTAAACGCAAATGCTTCTGACCACTTGGAGAAGTAATCCGTAGCGGCGAAGATGAAGCGATGACCTTTGCTTGAAGGGGGAGAAATAGGACCTATGATGTCCATACCCCAGGCTTCGAAAGGCCATGAGATCGCTGTAGGATGCAGCCATTCTGGAGGCATGTGAATGTAATCTCCATGAACTTGGCATTGTTGGCAGCGCTTAGCAAATTGCATTGCGTCAGCTACCATGGTAGGCCAGTAATATCCTAACCTTTTTATCTGATCATAGAGCTTAGGTCCAGCCTGATGAGCTCCACAAAGACCAGCATGAACTTCTTTGAGTGTTTCTTCAGCCTCTTGTTGTGACAAGCAGCGTAGAAGTACTCCGTTGAAGGATTTCCTGTAAAGGATTTTTGAAGGAATATCCAAATGAAAGCTTGGGGTTCGCCTTTGGATGCTTACCCGTTCTTTTGGATCTTCAGGTAGGATTCCGAACATAATGTAATCAATGAACGGATCCCTCCAGTCGCCGATTGAAGTTTGAAGGATTGAAATCCGACTTCCGACCACTTGGTGGCATTCAGCAACTGCTTGGTGTGTGTTAAGAGGAGGAAGGATTCTCCTTTCGCACACTGTGATTTGCATGTTTTCCCCTTCCTGGATTGCCATGGATGCGGCAAGTCCGGCTAGGGCATCTGCACGTATGTTTTCACCTCTACGAATGTGGGTGATGTGACAGATGTCAAACTTTTGCAGAAGTGATTGTGCCTTGTTGTAGTAGGGCAACAAATCTGGCTTCCTGACTTCAAATTTCTGATTCATCTGGTTGACGATCAGTTGAGAGTCTCCAAAGACTTCCAGCATGGTGATACCGGATTCGATGGCGAGTTCCAATCCTAAGATCAGAGCTTGATATTCAGCTGCATTGTTTGTGCATGGTTCCAGTAGCGAGAAAGCATGTGGAATCATGTATTTGTCGGGGCTAACAAAGAGGATGCCAACTCCCGAGATCAGCTGTCTTTTTTCATTTGTCCTGGTTGCACCGTCAAAGTACATATCCCAGGAGGCACTTTGTGAGAAAGTCTCCACATTGTAGACTGGTTCGTCTGGGAGATCATCTCTGAGTGGAGAATCTTTAGGCAATGGATGCTCTGCGAGGAAGTCCGCTAGAGCTTGCCCTTTGATTGCTTTTTGTGGTACATACCTAATATCAAATTGTGACAGAAGGATGGACCATTTTGCCAGTCGAGCATTGAGAGAACCTGCCTTTGTGACAAGGACCTTCAAGAGGTTGACCCTCGAGACCAGGTAGACTGTGTTGGAAAGCAAGTAGTGACGCAGCTTTTGTACGGCGAACATCACTGCAAGACATTCTTTTTCGACTGGAGAGTAGCGATGCTCTGCACCTACTAGCATGCGGCTGAGGTAATATAGAGCAGCTTCTTTTCTTTGATCATTTTCTTGCTGCAAGCAGAGCTCCCAGAGAGTGATCAAGGGCTCTTGTGTACAAGATGAATGGTTTTCCAGTGGTAGGAGCAGCTAACACTGGAGGTTTTGTCAGGTATGACTTGATGTCTTGGAAAGCAGCTTCACAGTCAGCATCCCAGACAAAGTTTACACCCTTTTTCATCAACCGGGAGAATGGACGGCATTTCCCCGAAAGATTGGAGATGAACCGTCTGATGTAGGCCAATCTCCCTTGAAGCCCTTTGAGTTCTCTCAAGGTTCTTGGAGAGGGCATTTCTAGAATGGCTTTGACTTTTATGGGGTCAAGCTCTATTCCAGCTTTCCGAACTAAGAATCCGAGGAACTTACCCGACGAGACGCCGAAGAAGCATTTCAATGGATTCATTCGCAGTTTGTGTTTGCGAAGCCGGAGGAAGACTTCTCGAAGGTTTTCGAGATGATCTTCTTTTCTTTTGCTTTTGACGGCGAGGTCATCAACGTAACATTCAACCGTCTTGTGCTGCATATCTTGGAATATTTTCATCATAGCCCTCTGATATGTGGCACCAGCATTCTTCAGACCAAATGGCATGACAGTGTAACAATACACGCCAAATGGGGTTCGAAAGGATGTATGTTTTTCATCCTCAGGATGCATCTTTATCTGATTGTAGCCAGAGAAACCATCCATGAATGTCATTCGCTCGAATCCACAGGTATTATCAATCATTACCTCTGGTATGGGGAGCGGAAATTCATCTTTTGGGCATGCGCCATTCAGGTCTCTATAATCAATACAGACCCTGATCTGCCCATTTTTCTTTGTCACGGGGACAATGTTGGCCAACCATTCAGGATGTTGTTCCTCACGGATGAAGCCGACGCTTTTGAGTTTTTGAACTTCTTGTTCAATTTTATCCATCACATCTGGACGGAATCTTCTTTGGCCTTGCTTGACAGGCTTGATGTCTTCTTGAAGATTGAGTTTGTGAACTGCTATTTTGGGGTCTAAGCCTGGCATTTCAGCGTAAGACCATGCAAAGCAATCAACAAACTCACGAAGAAAGGCGATATACTCGGGTAACTCATCATCCTTTATATTCTTGCTTATGAATACAGGACGTGAGTTATCTGGTGTTCCCAAGTCTATCTTTTGAACAGGATCTTCTGTTGGAAGGTTCGAAGGTGGTTCCTCCACAATATTTTCGGAGGCTTCCAGCTCAACGAAACCTTCTGGGGTTTCAAGGGCATTTCCAGACCAAGGTTTTGTTCCTTTCCACGGGTCTTCTTGATCGGTAATTTTCCCAAGGCTTGCTATGAGATGATCCCAATCGCCTGTTGAAACCGAGTCGAAGTAGGCTACTTCTTTTGGAGATGAGGATTCTTCTGGGTCAGAAGTCCACACGTCTGTGCCATCGGACAACTCCTCTTCATTTTCGGAGAAATCGTGCCAATTGGATGAGCTTCCTGGATCTTTGTCAGGTGACTCATCAAAGAGATATCCAGGGAGATCGATGTCTTCATGGACTTGAGATGTTGAGGCTTGGTCAGTATATTGACTTTTAAGCCTTTGTGTCAACTGTCTCAAGGGAGTGTCAGGATCATACCCTAACCCGTGTGAAGACTTTTCTACATAGCCGTAGAGTCTCCAATCTTCCAGCTGGCTTTTGGTCAAGACGGGCCCCAATGGCGTGAGAATACCGCGTCCTTCTCCCAAACCGACTGGGTTTTGAGCGTCATAGCCCATTTTCTTCATAATAGCTTGTGCCACAGAACTGTATAAGGATAGTTGAGGCGTACCTTTATTTTGGAAAGGTTCAAGCATGGAGTTTAATGAAGAAGCATCCGATCTATGGAAGAAGATCGGCTTTTCCTTTGTTGAAGTTGCTGGAACAACGAAGGAAGCTGACGTAGGATCTTCTATGTCAGAAGTTGTCTCCATTGGAGTAAGAGCAGGCTGAACTTGCTGGGTGTCAGCTTGGCTTGACGATGTGTCGTCTTCTTGCTCTGAATCCGAGTCCGTGTCTTGCATGATAGACACGAAAGAGACAACAAATTTGCCCCCAGGCTTTTGTTTTGCCTTCTTCACTTTAGTTGTGATGACCAAAGGCTTTGAAGATTTGAGGGAGATGATGAAGGGAGTTTGAATGCTCTCTTCAGATTTACCGGATGGTTTGTTTTCTTCCGGTGATTGTTGAGGAGCTTTGCCTTTATCTTTCTGGAGATTTTCGGCAAAGGATGCTGTGTGCTTTTCCTCTTCTTCTTTTTCACCTTCATACATCTGTGAGTCTGCGAAGTGGACTTCTTTACCTTTGAAGGGTTTTCTGTCCGCAAAGACTCGATGTATCATGCCGTCGTCGCCAACAAACTTGATGCATTGATGTAGAGTTGAAGGGACAACACCATTCTCATGGATCCAAGGGCGTCCGAGAAGGATGTTGTAGCATGAAGGGGTCTTTATTGCATACACTGTGACCTCAGAGATAAGATCACCGATCTGCAACTTGAACCTGATTTTACCGATAGGCCTTGAGTACTCCCATCGTATCCAAAGATAGATACAGATGTGTGGCTCAGTTGCTGGGTGGGATGCCCAACTCTTCAAGAGCCGATGTGGAGATGAGGTTGAGGCAGAACTGGGTCGATCTGAACTCTGTGCATAGGCATTTCCTTGATATACCCTATGAAGTATAGGGGTCGGTTATGCCTGGTTTCGCCAGTAGGAGGTCATCCTTTGTGAAGGCGATGGTTGCACTGCTGCTTTTTTAACCGAGAGGCATTCAAATGCATGATCCCTCAGTTTTCTTCTTTTCTCCCTTTGAGGAGGCTTCTGAGTTTTTGACCCCGGTAATCCATTTCAATTTGGGAGGACTTGCGGGGCATGTTTGTCGACATCCTCATTCAGCTTTTGTAAAATTCCGACATGAGATTATCACGAGTGTGCGGAGACATTCGCAACAAATCTAGGATGTGCAGACGTGCAGGTATGTGCTTGAAGTGTTAATTCAAGTCATACTTGAAAGCCTCCTTAGGGCCATGCATGTTCATCAATTGTTGCCACTAGGGGCGCTTACAAACATCTTTTCCTGAAGGATTTACATATGTAAAGGAAGATTGGTTGTAATTTTGTGGTAGTCCCGGCCAGAGCGGGTGCCTCTACCAACTTCGAGAGCTTCTTGAGAAGGGTCTTCGTTTGGAAGATTGTCTTCAGGATCAAGAGGCTGTCGTTTTCATTTGCTGAGGATGTATCAGCAGCAGAGTTACCATCCTCAGTGATTGTGTTGCATGGAGCATTTTCCGGGAACAAGTCCTGAACAGCATCCAGCAATCTTTCTTCTTCGTTGACTAATTCATCGTCCCAAGCATCAATGGCTGGGAATTCTTCAGTCAGAAGGGTGTGAACTTTGAAGTCACAGTCTCAGGAGAAGAAACCTGAGAGGGT
This sequence comes from Litsea cubeba, assembly GCA_012931725.1. Taxonomy (NCBI): domain Eukaryota; kingdom Viridiplantae; phylum Streptophyta; class Magnoliopsida; order Laurales; family Lauraceae; genus Litsea; species Litsea cubeba. Next base: position 33,270,386 of record CM022951.1, read on the forward strand.
GTCATCTCAGTGAAAGTCACGTGAGACGAGGTGGCTCCAGAAGATATATTGCTAGGCGTCGCCGGAGTGTAAGTGCTCTCATCAGACGATGCTTCGGAAGAGCTATAATCCCGAATTATCACATTACAGGAAGCTCTGACGGGAGACGTTGCCTGATCGGAGTCAGACTCATCCTCGGATGTGAGAGGATCGTCTATCCAGCAATTTTCTCCATTTTCAGGAGTTAAGGGAGGATGTACCTGGTGGTCTTCAGGGACTTCAGGCTCTGGATTGCGAGGAGGCTCGTTGACGCGTTCTTGCTCTTGTTCTAGAGCGAGTCGCTGCAAGATCCTTGCATATTCTTCAAGATCAGGCATGGGAGCCGGATCTTCTTCTTCATCATCTCTTTGTGGCTCAACATTGTTGATTTCCACTGGAGTATG